>RSEF01000010.1:22147902-22167504 GCA_003993805.1 Himantopus leucocephalus | reverse complement strand
CCTTCATGCCCACCCACTCCTTCGCGGGCCCCCCCATCTGCACGCGAGTTCCTCGTGCAATCTGAGATCTGCCTCTCTGTTCCATACCCACGAACAGAACTTTTCAGGAGCTATTAATCATTCCACGGTTTGATTAGTTCGGTGCAGAGCTCTGTGCCGCGCTGCCTGGCGGCGTCCTGCTCCCGTCGGCCGGGTGGAAGACGGTTGTGTTGCCGACTTCTTGTTGTGACCCCCATTATCCCTCCCTCCCATCACTCGGCTCCACACCAGGCAGGAGCTGCTCACCTTCCAAGCCCTTTCCCATCCCATCTCTCCTCGGTTGCCAACGAACGACTGCACCAGCAATGACAAATTTCACCACCCTGCTTTTCAACAAATTCACAGCTTTTCAGGGAAAAAAAATCCTATGCAAAAAATCTGCGACTACTCTGATCTCTGCAAATTTGCAGAGCGCTCCCGTGCCGTGCTGACGCCCAGCAGTGATGGAGCGGCTCCGGCGAGGCTCTCGTGTCTTTGTGCTCCTCTGCTCTCCCCGTCCTTCCCTTGGACTGTCTCTTCCCGGGGCGCAGAGTCCGCATCTATTTCGGTGCGTACGATGCCCAGATCCATTTTTGAGGAAGAGCTGCGAGGATTACTGTATAAAGGCACGTGCGCAGTAGTGCTGCGGGCTGGGGTCCCAGCTCTGCTGCGGGTACCGATTTTTTAAATACTCGCGGTTTTGCAGTATCACACCGTTTCTGCGGCTTCCCGCCCCCATCCCGAGGGGACAGGCCCTTCTGCGGGGCACCGTGTCGCACACCGCTGGGGAGGCGGTCTGCTCCCCCACAGCTGCCTGCTCCACCCGGCACCTTCACACCTCTCCACGCTGACAACTTCCACAATCCCCTTTTCCAACTATTTTTTTTGCATGTTCAGCTCATCCCTCTGTCCCACCTCTCAGGTCAGAAAAACAGAAAATAAACTAAAAGTAACTTAATACTGATCTCAGTAGCAGCACAAGAGCAACTCCTCTTCCTCCCCAGCTCGAGTCTCTGGATTCTTCCCGCGGCTGTACCTGGCAGGTCTCCGCTCACCAAACGCAGCCGTCCCTGCCCGCGTACGGGAGCCGGAACTGAACCCTCCTCTGGGCTCACATCAAAGCCTTTCGCTCAGGTTTAGGCGCCCTCCGCCTCGTTTGCCGATGGAGACACTCGCCTGCCCGCACCTTTCCCGCACGTGGAGTTACACAAACGCACTTGTTGGCATCCCTGCCGAAAGCCGTGTGTACCGTGCTCCCGCTCCCCCTCATCCGCGCTTCCCCAGCCGCCATCCCTTCTCCGATGCTCGCGGGACGGACGCAGCCGGGGCCGGCAGCGGCGGCAGCTCCTGTCCCTGCTCCTCCAGGGGTTGTGAAATTCGGGTTTCTTTCAGCATTTCTCCTCCCACTCCTGGGAGGTTTTTGTCTCGGTGCAATCTCTCTTCTCCCGTCTGTCTCAACACAGCTGGGAAGAGCCGGGCTCTGCCCTGGCACCTCCCTGCGGCTCCTGCCCCCCCTGGCTCCCCGCCGCCGCCCCAGAGCCTCCACAGCTCCTCACTCACCTCTCAGACTTTACACACTTAAAATAGTTTGGTTTTTTACATAGCTTTCACTTCCTTCGGTAATTTTACTTCTATTTACCCCTCTTGTTTCATCTTCAACCACCCAAACCCCTCTCACCGGGGGTCTCTCTGGCCCCACAGCCTCTTCACCCCCCAGTACATTTCCTGCTGGATTCCAGATTTTCCAGCCACTTCACCAGATTAAAAGCCATCCATCTCCCGACACTTTTCTCTTCCCTTTGCTGTTTTAACTCCCTTGGTTTTGCCCGGCCGCTCCCGAGCGGCTCCACCGTCTGCACCGCGGTCCCAGCCGTGCCACAGCGGGCACCGGCGCAGCCGCTCCGCGCAGGAGACTCTCGGTAATCCTAAATTCAACAGCCTAAAAAAAATCACGTCCGATTCATAAAAGCCTCACCGGTGCGCGCAAACGGGGTTTGCCTCCAACATCCCATACCTGAGGAGGGGAACCAGAGCAGAAGGACCACCCGCTCCCACAGACTGCCCTCCTGGCTGAACGGTGCTCTGCGAGGGACCGCAGCTCCTGCCCACCTCACCGACCGCCTCTGCTCTCCGCTGAGCTACGAATTATTGCAAAGACCCGTGTTCTCCTTCAGGCTGCATTTCCTCATCGAGCGCCCTTCTCTCTGCTGCTCTACATCAGCCCCAGCGGGGGGGGGGGGNGGGGGGGGGGGGTAACAACCGCCACACTTCACCCTTCCTGCAGGAAAGGGAGTGAAGGGCACCCAAAATCCAAAGGGTTTGTGAGATTTACCTTTTTGCAGCCTTCCTGAGGAGCAGTGACCCCCCTCCCCCAGGGACGCCGGAGCCCTCCTCGCTGCCGCCGGTGTTATCTCTGCGCCGTCAGGGGTAAGCGCAGGCACACGCGCGGGTGCCAGGGCCCAGCTGGTTCCAGCAGCAGCTTATCGCCTCTAACTCACCTCTGCGCCCGCGTTCCTCCTTACAGGCTGCGTGACAAACCCAGCAGCACTCCGGGGGGACCTTCAGGACTTGTTTCCAGCTGAAAGAAAATCAACGGTGCAGCCTGAGCAACGCAGTCCGGCTGTCCTGGGTGGGCAGACAGCACCTCTCCCAAAGCTCCGGTCCCCGGCGCTGCGGGAGCACGGCCCCTGTCCCCGCACTGGCCGTCCGAGGGGACCACCCCCCGCACCTTCACTCCGGTGGGCTCCCACCCCACGGAAGGCGCCGTCAGGGCTGGGAGGCTGCCGGACCCCTTTTGCAGGAGCCCCTTTGTGGAACCCCCATTACGGGATCCCCATTGTGGGACCCCCATTGCAGGAGCCCCTTCGTGGGACCCTCATTGTGGGACCCCCATTGTGGGAGTCCCTTTGCAGGACCCCCATTGTGGGACCCTCATTGTGGGACCCCCATTGTGGGAGCCCCTTTGTGTGACCCCTTTGCTGGACCCTTTGCAGAGTCCCCATTGAGGGACCCTGTGCAGGACCCCCTCTGCAGAGCCCCCCTGCCGTAGGTGCCCCGGGGGGGTCGCAGGCTGCCCCGCAGCTCCCGCCGCGAGGGGCAGACACAGCGGTGGAGGCACCGTGCAAAGCTCCCGGGGCACTGGGGTCGAGCCCGAGCGTAAATCGGGGCTAAAGACGACTGGGTGAAGTCGGGCACGTGGGGGGCATCTCGTAGGGGGAGGAGGTGTTAAAACTTTTCAACAAATTTGAACGGAAAGCGGCTGATCAACGGATCTGTAATATTTGTGAGAACACCTTTGATTTTATTTCTCTTCCTTTCTTAAAAGAAGCTTTCATTTAAATTTAATAAAGGTAAAATCAGTCTTTCATCTTTTTTTTGCGGTTTTCACATAAAGCTGCTCAAAGCACCCACAAAAATTCTAAACAGAAAAATTGTTTTCCCTGAAAATCCCAACAAACAACTAAAGTTATTCATAAAACCGATCCAGAGCATCTGTCCTGTGCTGGGCCTGAGGATTTACGAGTTCCCCACAGTTTCACTGAATGCTGAGCTGGGGCTGAGCGAGGGAAGGATGCGGGGGGTCTCCCGTGCTCTGCGGGGCCACAACCGCTTCCCCACGCCGGGCGGTGTGTGCGGACAGGGCACGCTGCGCCCGGGCTCAAACACCGCGTACATCCACGCCCCGATGCCTGTGTTGCCGCACGAGCCCCATCACCGGGGCTGGTCAAGGCCAAGGGCTGCGGGACACTGGGGACACGCACCGGACCCCATCTCGGCGCCGGGTACGGCAGCGCCGGCAGCCTGTGCTGTGGGGCCGCGGGCACGGGGCGGCTGCTGGCCACCACTGCCCAGCCCGCCCGCCCGCCTCAGCCTGCAGCAGACCCGAAAACACCGCTTCTCGCCTCACAACGGAGATCCGACACGGATAAACTGGATGTAACGAGACAAAGTTCTGAGAAACGGGAAGGAGGACGCACGGTGCCGGGTTGCTGCTACCAAATAAACTCCGTGTTTTGAAAGAAATCAAGCCAATTTTTAAATTAATTCAATCAGTGCCTCCACATTAGATACTATCTAACTCAATTTTTTTAAGGAAAACTTTTGTTAATGACTTCTCTAGAAATAAGAAAAAAACCTAGTTATTTTCAGTTGTTGAGAAAGCAGAACTGCTGCCTTCAGCCTTGGATGCGCTTTCTGACAGGGAGAGACGTATGTGATATCACGTGTATCACGTGAAGTGGTTCTGGGTGGAGGAATTATCGTCTCTGGGGGCTTTAACTTAAAAAAAAAAAGGACACAGCCTACAATTTGCAGCATGATCTAGATAATGTTTTTTAGTAAGATTAGGTGGAAAAACAAGTTGGGGAAAATGACAACTTTGGGGCCGTATGACAGACAATGCCTCGGGAAAGGAGCGGCACCCGCTTCGCCAGATCACGTTAAACCCTTCCCCAATCGATCTGTTGATGTTTCTTCCAGTGATT
The DNA here is from genome assembly GCA_003993805.1 of Himantopus leucocephalus. NCBI lineage: Eukaryota > Metazoa > Chordata > Aves > Charadriiformes > Recurvirostridae > Himantopus > Himantopus leucocephalus. Next base: position 22,163,002 of record RSEF01000010.1, on the reverse strand, counting down.
CTCACCCCAACACTAATGTTCATGGGCGAGGAGTAAATATTTATGTGTATAGCCACCAGGTTATTGGTAAACTCTGGAAGGGAAAAAGGAATGTTTCTCAAATAACTGGAAATTACCATTTCTGCAGAATAAGTGTGTACGGAGCACGAAGCCCCCTGGTCCCCGCCATGGCCAGCCCAGGGATGCGGGAGCAGCCGGCGCCTTCGGGACTTTCCCAGGAAGCAGCCGAAGCCGCTGAGCTCAAAACTCTCTCTGGGCTTTGAGGTGACACCCGTAGTGCCACGGAAGGAGAGGTTCTGCCCCGCAGCTCACGAGTGAAGCTTCTCCGTTACCGCAGGACTGGTTTTCAGGCAAGTTTTTTCGTCTCCCAGCCCCGTTCCCGCACCCCGTCACGCCACGGGCTCTGCCCGGCAGCCCGGCTCTGGCCGCGGGAGCCGCCTGCGACCGCAACAAATTACCCCGGGATTTATCCCGACCTGGCACTCGATTTCTGCTGGGGAACCTTCGCTCCATGGGACAGGAATCGGTCACTGCTCCGCTGCTGTGAGGAGGGTGGGCAGCGCTGGGAAGCCACCGTCCCACTGCCGGCGAGGCGGGGGGATGCTCGGCCACCCCGAGGCGGGGGGATGCTCGGCCGCCCCGAGGCGGGGGGATGCTCGGCCGCCCCTGCCCACCGAGCACCGTCCCGCTGCAGGCACACGCGGTGGCCAGGCTGGCACTGGTGCAGGCGGCACCGGCTGAGCTCTGGCACTGCCCTCGCCCGCTGGCACAGCGTGCACGGCACCTCGGTGCCCGTCCTCCCCGGCGAGCAGGTCGCTGCTCTGCCCTCTTGGCCTCACCGCCACACACTACCTTTTTTATCTTTGAAATACAGCAGCTGCATCTGGAAGCGGAATATAAATATCGAGGCCAAGCACAGGCAAGGGCTCCCCCTCCCAGGTCGGATGCTGTCCCACCTCCCGCCAGCCCTGCCGAACAAGATCCACGTGCTCGAGTAGGTACGGGGGCACCGTGGCGTCCGGCTTCTGAGGAAAGCCTCCCCGCGGCGGGCAAGAACTGTCCCAGCTGATGGGAACTCAGGGCGAGAGGGGTCAGCCTGCGAGCCGCAGCAGATGCCGCAGCCGTTCACCAGGGACGGATGGAGCCGCCATCCCAAACGCTCTTGTGGCTTCCCAGCAGACCAGCACCCACACCAACCCGGGACATCCCGCTCCTGCTTCCCTTTCTGCTGAGAATCCACTTTCCTCCTCTGCCTGAGACGGAGCCTCCATCCCTCTGAGCCTCCATCCCTCCGTCGCTCCCCGCCCCCAGCATCCTCCGCTCCTCCATCCCTCCATCGCTCCCTCATTCTTCCCGTTTCCCTGGCAACGCCCATCTCGCACCGGAGATCTGTCCCCTCTCTCCCTCTTATCTTTCTCCTTTCTCTTTCATCTATCTCCTAATCTCCCTCTCTATTCCAAACCTCTGTCCTTTTGCTTCCTTTCTTTCTCTCTCCCTTTTCATCTCCTCCAATGTCTTCTCTGTCTCAGGGTTACAATTATTTGAGTCTCTCTTGAAAAAAATAATCTACTTCATCAACCGCCGTGCCACCGGCTCCACTCCCGCTCCTCCCGCAGCCCACCCGCGCGGCTCGGGACCCCTGCCCACGCCTGCGCCCACTGTGCCCCTCTGCCAGAGGACGATAAAGTTACCGTGCTTTGGCGGTTTCCAACCTTCCTCCAAAGCCCTTCACACAAAGGGGAGCAGAATTCTCCTCTCACGCCAGAAGACGTTCAGGGTCGGGCGACCCGATCCCCCTCCTGAGCTGCCTGTGGGGCTCACCCGCCTGCGGTCGGCCGTCGGGGCTGCAGCGCGAGGAGTCCCCGCACACGCTCTTCACCGGGAACCGCGGTTTGGGCAGGAGAGGAGCAGCCCCGGGCACACACCCGCGCTCTCGGCCTCGCTCTCCACAGCGGGACCCGGCTGCCCGCGAAGCCTCGCCAGCCGGTCCCGAGCCCCGTCCTCCGGCCCCTCTCTAACACAGCCGACGTGAAAGCCGGTGGCCGCAGCCCAACGCCTCTTCGTGTGTCTTAGATCAGCCCCCAACTTCTGCTTTCTTTCAAAGCAACCAGGGGGGACTGAAATGAATGGGGAAAAGATGCTTTCCGAAAGTCAGAGTCCAAATCGCATCAGTTTGGCCATGGGGGTGATGGAAGGACGAGCGCCNGAATCGCATCAGTTTGGCCATGGGGTGATGGAAGGACGAGCGCCGCCCGGGGAGCACGGGCTCCTCGGGGGTCTGGGGACTGCAGGACGGAGCAGGGGAGACCTGGGTCTGGCTTGGCAGCACAGCGTCACTTCCAGGGGACCCCCGTTTTGCGGTACCCGGCACAGCCAGGAGCCCCTCGGAGCAGGTTCGTTACCACCAGGGCTTTCCCAGCACCGGGGAAGTCTCCTTAGAAAACCGCTGTGCACAGACTGACCGAGCCAAAGCAGCACGGTTCTGCCAAGGGATCGCGAAACCGTTGCTACTGGAGCGGCCAAAGCCGCACCAAACCCCACTGGTGGTGAATGGGAGCACAAGGGGAGGGGGGTTCTCCTCACCCCCCACGGCTGCCTTCCTCGAGGACCTACGCGGCTTTGCCTCTCAGCACAACACCACCTCTTCTCTAGAAGACCGAACTGACCAAGCTCTGAGCCTGATTCATCCCGCCTGGGCAGCGCTTCTCGAAGCACGACGACGGAGCTGCGAGGAGGGCTCTGATGGCCAGCTGCCGCTGGTGGCACCAAACTGCGTCTGGGGACCAGCGGCTCGGGGACCGGCCTCGTCCGGCTGAGCGAGGACGTTTCCCTTAGACCCGGCTGGAATCACTGGGGTCTTACGGATGAGTACGAGACCCTTCCTGCTCTTCTGCCATGGAAGGGCCCGATCCCACGGAACCCGGCACCCCAAGCCCCCGTGTCCATCGGACCTGAGCGCAGTGGCTCTCTGTGGCCGACGGCCACCCCGCGCCCCAGGGACCCGGCACCGCTGCCTGGCAGCGCTCTGGCACATCCCACGCTTTCCCGTGGGCTACTCGTGCAAGGAAGACGTTCCCCCTTCAAAATGACGCCAACGTGGCCTCTCCATCCCCATCCGCCTGCCTCCCTCCCAGCGCCGCGCGGGGACCCACGCCGCAGCAGAGCGCCCTCGGGATCTTGCTTTCAGAGCTTGCTGTCACCTCGTGTCTTGGAACACTCCCGCTCACTCGCGCAGGAGCACTAACGGCAGAAATAGCGATTAAATACAAGTAATTGGTGTCCAGAGGTGCGGGGCGAGCCCAGCCAGGGGCGAGGGCGAGGGGCTGCTCCTGCCCGGACCCCCCCTCTCGCGGCACGAGCACCCTCACCCCCGCCGAAACAGCACCGAGCCGCAGAGCCCCCCGGGCCTGACACCGCTCTGGGTGTTCGGTGGCAGTTGGGGACCGATGGTGCTTGTGGCGTGGCGAGGAGCGGGGAGAAATCCCACCCCGGCCAGCCCCGCTGCCGTCCCAGCCCCGCTTCAAAGGCTCCGCACAGAATCCTCGCTCTCCCTTGGAAAACAATTTTTGCTTTTAAGTGAAATAAACAGGGAAAGAAAGACTTTCAAGTTCCTCCTTGCTGCAACGACTTCTCTTCGACATACTCCCTTTCCTCTCCGAAAATAGAAGAGCTATTCAAAAAAGATGCGAGAAGAAAAAAGGAACTGAATAGAGGAAAAAGGAAAGAAAAAAATGGAGCCCCAAGGGGGTGGAGAAAAACAGAATGAAAAGACAGCAAAAGTAAAGAAAAGGGATGAAAAATAAAGGAGGGGGAAGAGAGAGACAGACAGAGAAGCTTTGAAAAGAAAGAATGCTCCCAGCCTGAATACAGTGTGCATGAAAAAAAGAGCGCTTGAAAAGAAACAGCCAGATGAAATGACCTCTCATTCACAGCCTGTGCCAATCACCACCACAATGTAAATCCTTTCTTCTTTTCTGCATTCTCTCTCTTTCCAGCGGGGGCAGAGGGAAGAGGAAGAAAGGGGAGTTAATTCTCAGCATAGCAGAAAATAAATCTGCTCTTTGCTAACTCCCTGAAAGAGACGCCGAGCTACTTTTAAAAACACCTCTCCCCGCAATCGCACATGCAGATATGTAAAAAAAAAAAAAAANTCTGGGAAGGGCCCTCCTCACGCAGAAGGTCCCCCAGCCGAAAAGCCACCACGCCGTCCCCAGGAAAAACCACAGAGTGAACACCCGGAGAACACAGATCTGCAGAAACGAGCGCGGCCATGAAAAGCAACCGGCGCCTGAGATTTAGGTCAAACCCCAAACCTCGCGCAGAGGGACGGCTGTGACAGACCCAAACCCGGGGGGGGGGCTGATTCTGGGCCAGGCGCTGCGGGTGCCGGGGGGGGGCGAAGGGTGGGCTGGTGCCCAGTGCCCCCCCAAACCCCCCGGCAGACGAAAGCGACGGCAGACACCCCTGCCAGGAGAGGCCGGACGGGGCTTTCACCCCGGTCTGCAAACCCCAGCACCGTCCCGTTCTGCTCAGCACCTTCAGCAGAGCTGGGGGGGGGACAGACCCTCACGCGTGAAGACGAACCGAAAAGCGCAGTAGGCAGAGAGGCATTGTAACGGGGGACAAAGGGAGAGGAAAAATGCCGTGAGAAGAAAACAGTAAAGATGGAGCCCACCGGGACAGCAGGGTCCCCCCGGGGCAGAGGGAAACCCAGCGAGGGGCGACCCTGCGGGCAGCGAGCCGGAGCGGGAACCGCAACGCTGCAGGTGAGAGTCCGGAGCGGGCAGAAGACGACGTCCAGCAGCCGCTCGGCATCGCTCCGGCTCAGCATCCCCCGCTGCCAGGGGTTAATCATAAACTGCGCCGACCTGAAAGCAGAGCAATAAAAGGGGCTGGAGGTCAGAGGAGCCGATGCCCAAGTAGGAGCTCAGGCACCCTTGTGTGGATAACCCCGGTTGTAAAAGGGGAAAAACAACCAAAAAGTTGGAGACGTGAGATGTGTGCCACCCCAAAGGGAGCCGGCGCTGCCCGATGGGGTGTGAAACAGCCTCTCGGGGTGAGAGGACCGAGGGAAGACCCCCCCTTGGTGGGAAGACAGTCTCACTTTCAAGAGCATTGCAGCCCTTATCCTTAGGAACGATTTTAACCTATTTTTTATATTCCCCGTGCGGGGAGCTTGCCCACAGGCAGTGCTGCCTGCAGGATGGTGGCCGTCGGGCCCGGCCGCCCCCTCTCCCCCCCGGGCTCCCTCCTGTGCCGGGCTGCGAGAACGGAGAAATGGGGTCCCAGGGACTGCCCGGGCCCTTTCCCGGCGGCTGGACATTTCCCACCAGAGAGTTGAAGGCGAACACGCCGGACTGCACGGGATTTTGCTGACAAGTTCCATCTCCCCATGTGCTGGAGAACGCTCCCCCCGAGCCCCCACAGCCGGGCAGCCGTTACCCCTCTCCCACGGGGAAAGGGGACAGGGCGACCGATGGCCCCGGGGCGAGCAGGGACGGGAACCTCAGCACAACCTCCGGTACGGTCACGCAAAACGCTCCGCTGCTGCTCAAACAGCCGCTCCCGGTGTTGGAGACAGGGAGGTCCCGCGGAGCCCTGCACCTCCTCCCCTGCCCTCTCCCCGTGGGGATGCTGCGCCCACCGTGGCCGGGCATCGGCTGGGCTCTGCCGCCAGTGCCACACCACCGAGCGGCACAAGGACAAACGCCGGACGGGACAGCAGTGCCAGCAGCCGCACCACGTTATCCGGGGAGCCGGGGCTGCTGCGTACCGCGACGCTCATGGCATCCCCCATCACTTCTGCTGCGCCGGGTAATACGGTAATCATAGCCAAGGGGTTCTAATTTGAGCACATTAATTAATACTCGACCAGATAATCTTTCACATGTAAAACTCATCAGAGCTCCTGAAGCCCACTGTTACTGGGAAGCGGAGCCGGATCCTGCTGCCGGCACAGAGGCATTTCGCTCTGTGTCCTTCAGATTTTCAGGCTGTTCTGCTTTGGAGAAAACTGCTGCCAACCGCAGCGGCCCCCGCGAGCCCGCAGCCGTCGGCGGGTCCCTGCGGTTGGGTCCTGGTGAAGGGAAAAGATCCCCAAGAAGCCTTCGTGAGATGAAGTACAGCCGAAACACTGCGGGGGAACACAGGACCTCCCGGCTCAACGTCTCAAGGGATCACCTCCAACACGCGGGATGTCCCCTGCAGAACCCACAGGTTTCACACCAGCCGCGGGGGTGGAAATGTTAAATAACAAACACGTAGAGTGCACTCCTCTGTGGCCCACAGGTGGACAGAGGAGGGATAATGGGAGCTTTCCCGCAGCAGGCGGGCAGGGGGTGGGGACACGGGACCCCTGGGAATGTCCCACTTCTGGTTTCTCAGATAACAGCATTATTGGACGCGTTGCGCCCTTTCAGGAGCAAACCTGACTGCTCAGCTGCAAACCCCGCATTACTTTCAGATCCACGAGGTGAAAGACGTTTCAGATCCTTTTCTCAGCAGAACCTTCTCTTTTCTCCCCCAGGCTTCAGGGGATGAACCAACGCCAGCCGTGTCCGCTCTCCTCCTGTGGTCCCGACGCTCTCCAGCAGCCACAGGGCACACGGTGACAAACAGCAGCGCGGCCGCCTGATGGCCACCAGCAGCCAAAACCTTGTCCCGGCAAACCGGGCCACCGCAGCCGACGGCGCTGCCCTGCTCCATCCCGCCGGTTCCCGGCAGCATGAGCTCTCCCGCGGTGCCCCCGGCTGTAGCGAGCCCATTTCTGCCCCTGACAGCGCCGGCGCACGTTAGGGGTTCCGCTGGGAATGCGGCAAACGCCCTCCGTCGCTTCCATTTTCTCAAAGCTCAGCAAACAGGTTTCCAAGCAGCGGTGCGCACACACCGACCCTCTCCACAACCCGCCCTCCGTACGCCCTGCCGGGGCCAGTGCCGGCGCCTCGTCCCAAATCCCCCAGCCCCGAGCAGCAGCACCGCGGGAACACAGAGGGTCTGTTCCCAAATACCGAACTTTGGCATTAAAGGCAAAAGCCCTCCAGCTCGGAGGAGCCCAGCCTACCACAGATGAAACGGCTGAGACAGGGACGGGTAAATTTCGAGGCAGTGAAGTCAGAGGGACTGATGTGGAAAGCGCCTCTTCGAGGCAGGAGGCACCGCGTCTGCCCTAACGAAGGATAATGAACGTACGGCAGCCACGGGACGGGTGCTTCAGCAAATAAAGGCCGTGTGTGTAATTTCAGGCTATTCGAGAGTCTATGAAGGAGTGAAGTTTGGGTTTTCTTGAGTTGAGGTACTTTTTATTCCACTTCAGGCACATCAGTGAGGACCCATCCGGGTGGTCTCCGCAGAAAGGCTCCCGGCATTGAGGACTCGGCATCCGCCATCCCTCACGTTCCCGGTGACTTCACGGGAGCAGAAATTCAAGATTTTGAAATCTGAGACCTGAAACGCGTCAGATTGGAGCAGCAGCGGTCCTCAGTGACACCTCCGCTCTCCCGGAGCCGCGTCCAGCCGGCGGGTCTCTGGGTGCAGTTGACTGCACGTTCTCACGGAGGATGGGGTGCGTAGCCCGCGCGATTGGATTTACGTGCTTGCCACAAACGTGCTGCCCACAAACCATAAAGGCACCGGCCTTTCTGCACGGCAGATGTCTTCAAAAACTACGGCAGCCAGAGAGGACCACGGCTGCTCTTCTCGCGGGGGAAGGCAGAGGCTCTTGCCGGTCTGCAGGAACGCTGCATTAACGACGTACTTCTATAAAGTTTACATGGCCAAGTTAAAAAGAAATTTCCGCTCATTGCACTCACGGGTTTGTGTATGTTATCACCGCGTGAGAGTTCACCCAACGCTCCTAACTGCGGGCGGGGGCTGAAACTTTACACAAGAGCCGCATATTTATTTATTTTTTTAAATGGCGTTCGAAGGAGAGAGGTTTGCACCGCCCCGCACCATGCCCGCGGCCCCGCAGCTTGCAGCCGTTTCACTCCCGAAACCGGGGCTGACAGCGGGCAAAGCCGGGCAGGGACCTGCCGGGCGGAACAGGGGGAACGCGACACCCACCCGGTGTGACGCGCTCGGAAAGAGCTTGTCATCGAATATACGGGAAAATGCAGTGGACAAACACCGGCCATGACCGAGGGGGGTGGGGATGTTTGTACTTTTTACTCATCTTAATAAATACTTTATAGTGTATCTCCGGGGCCGGGTTTGTCTACAGCTTTGCCTTTGCTTTGGCAGCACCAAGCTCACACTCGGGTCTGCCTGAACCACCCCAGTCCCCGTTTTCATCGCAATCTGCATAATTGCTGTATTCTGCACTCTTTCTTCTTACAGCAAGAAAGTCCTATAAATATACAGAATATTCAGCTGTTGAAATAATTTGCTCATATGTGTCCCTTGTTGATAATCATAAAATGAAACCAAACCACTCAGGCCCCCATAAATCAAGGCTTGCTCTCTGCAGACGAGTTCTGCAATTACCCCGACGGGCTTCACAAGCGCGTGCTGAACGGCCAGGGCGTAAAATGGGGAAGGATGAGAAGAAACTCAGTAAAGAGGCTAGGCACCACCGACGGAAAACGCTCTTTCAGTTCTGCCCACGGTTCTGTCTTCTAGAAAGCCGTGTTTCTCTGGGGGGCACCGTGCCTACAAACCCAGGTCCGCAGTCGGACGCCTGCGGCGCGCTGCTCAGCCCACAGCAGCCACGGGGACTCGCGAGCAAGGGCTGAAGGGTGAGCCTCTGGCACCGGGAGCGCAAAACGGCCATGGAAAATAGATACCGACATCGCCGGAGCAAAGTTAAGCAGGGCAGGTCGATCAGTGCCTGAAAATGGTAACTCTCAGACAGCTCAAAAAAACCAGAAAGATCGCAATTGGCACAGAGTAGGGAGATATAGTCAGATATAGCGGGGAGATAAAGGTCAGATTTTATGGTGCCACCACTTCAGATGGCTGAGGGGTCAGTACCGGAGAGCCCAAAGTCCTCCATGAGGAAGGGCATGCCCTCTCTTCACAAGGGCATGGAGTGATGGGACGAGGGGCAATGGCTTCAAACTGGAAGAGGGCAGATTGAGATGAGATGTGAGGAAGAAATGTTTCCCTGTGCGGGTGGTGAGCCCCTGGCGCAGGTTGCCCCGAGAAGCTGTGGCTGCCCCATCCCTGGAGGTGTTCAAGGCCAGGTTGGACGGGGCTTGGAGCAACCTGGGCTGGGGAGAGGTGGAACGAGATGATCTTCAAGGTCCCTTCCGTCATAAACCATTCTGTGATTCTAAGGAGAGTGGGTCCCACAGTCCCCGTGGATGCGTGTCCTGGCTGGGAACAGCAGCCAGCTCCCTGGAATACCCATCCTTACAACAACTAACGCTTCCCAAAAGCAGCCGCCGGCTGGGCCAGTCCTGGACATCTCTCATCTACGGGGCCACGCTCAGCATCTCCCGAGCAAGGTCCAGGAGGAGCACGGCCGAGCTGCCCGNTCAACAACTAACGCTTCCCAAAAGCAGCCACCGGCTGGGCCAGTCCTGGACATCTCTCATCTATGGGGCCACGCTCAGCATCTCCCGAGCAAGGTCCAGGAGGAGCACGGCCGAGCTGCCCGTGGGCAGGCACCTGCCTGCCTTCCCCGCCGCCTGCGCTCCGGTGGGCACGTTACGGCCGAAATCTCCGCTCAGACTGTCCCGAGCACTAAAACCGGAGCTGGGGTCGGCGTCGGGGGAGCAGCGGGAGAGCTGGGGCGGGGGCACGATGCCAGCATGCCGGCAAGGCGTGGTGGGAGAGGGGAGCTCAGCAAGGGGAAGTGTTGAAGCGGTGGCAGGTCAGAAGGTGTGAGAACAGACTGGGGGTGAAGGAAGGGAAAACCAACCAGGGAGCACTTAGAGAATTAAAAATTTGAAAGAAAAAGCAGGGAAAGGACAGCTAGCTCCTTAAAAGCTGGATAATTTGGCTGAGCGATGAGATGTCAGGAGAACAGGCAGAGAGGGGAGAAGTGACCCGGCACCACGGAGCATGGACACGAGGCAACGCCGCTACCGAGAAACAGGAAAGATAAATTTAGAGGCAGCCAGCGAGCGCTCTTCCTCCTGCAGCTCTGCCCGTCCTTCCTCCCCCTCCTCTCCCTCGTTGGGTCACTCCTGACCACGGGCAGGACACGGGGCTCCAGCCCAGGGTGGCTTCTGCCTGCCGGGGGCAAAGCCCGGCTCTCCCCCCAGCCCGGCGGTGCCGCCGGCCGGTGCTGGCCGTACCCAGGGACAAACCCAGCCGCGCCGCCGTGCCTCGTAGGGAAGGACGTTAAAGGCTTCAGGTGGGCAGTGAGCAGCGAGCCCCAAAGGTTTCATTTCTGCCCCAAGTGTTTGTGGCCTCAGCCTGCAATCCCCACGAAATTCCCCTTTTCAGCTGCGGCAGCTCCCGCGCCGCCCAGCAAATGCATCTGGGCGGGCAATGCCCATGCAGAAATACAGTTTCACATACACAAGACGTGGAAGTAAAACAATGAACGCGTCCACGTGCTGCTTCCTAGTTAAAACACATTCTTCCCCAAACTGAGGAGCTGAGATAAAGCCTTTAAAGGACTGACTGATATTTCCTTCTTAGTCAAAACCTCTTTGTGTCTGTCCTTCGCCGGCTGCGCTGGAGATACTCGGGGTTTTGCATGCAAGAGGGAAGCGCGCTGTTTGTCGGGGCACGGGGGCCCGCAGAATGCGCTGAGGAGCAAGGGGAAACAGATGAAGAATGGAGTTTTGATTTTAACTAAATTCACTCATTTCAATCCCTCTGCGTCACGGCATCCATTTAAAACACACTTGCCCTGGAAGTTGCTTTTCTCGCTGCAGTACTGACGGCTCCGGCGCCCGGCCGGGTATGGATCCACCACGGCAGCGCCCGCAGCACCGAGACCCCGGTCCCGCAGGTGCTTCCGAGGTGCAAACACACGTGCATGCACAGGCACACACGTGCAGCAGTGGGAACTGTTGAGCAGTGTCATTTTTAGGCCATTTTCAGGCCAGAGCTGTGCTGCATGTTTGGCATCAACAACCCCTTCCCGGCCCTTTCCAGCCCCCCGCTCTGAGGGTGGGTTTCGGTGCTGCCCCCACCGTCCCCCTGCAGCCCCGGGCAGACACCCCCAGCCATGCCCACCCCTCTGCCTGCCTCGGCTGGGGGGTCCTCAACCCACCGGCACCTCCGCCGAGTGCGGAAAGCCCANGCCACCGCCGAGTGCGGAAAGCCCAGCCCCGTGCCAGCGCCGGCAGCTCCGACCTGAGGCAGGTCTCCCGTTTGGGCAGCGCAGACGAAACCCGCTCCGGCCGTTGCTCCCACTCCGCCACCCACCCATCTGCCGCTTTCTCCAGGGAGCAGCATCCCCTCCGCCAGCACGTCCACTCGTAGCTGCATCCCAAACCTCTTCGCCTGAGCTGCCGGCCGCAACACTCACGTCCGATTCTTGGTTGATTCAGTTAATTTTTAACCTTCTAAGGTGAAGAACAGTTACCCACTTTTCTCCTTTGTAGGTTACTACTCAGCCACCCACAGGAAATGTCACCATCACCATGCTCCGTGCCGCGCTGCCCTTTCCCTCCTCTGCGCCACTCCTGGAAAGCGAGTACCACCTTTGGGGACAAACCAGGATTTCACTAATTTCCCACTCACCCCTTCCCGTGTGAGCTGCGTATTGCTGAGCTGTGTGAACCCCGGTGCCACCCTGTGCCGCGCTGGCAGCCAGCTGCCCCTCGCCGAGCGGCTCCTTGCCATCACTGCGCCGGGACCTCCCCAAGCCCTCGGCCGCCTGAGCAAACGATGCCCCGATCCTCCTTCATCCACCGCCTCACCAACAAATCCCACAGATCCTGCGCAGCGATGGTGACCGCGCTCTGTGTCGGCCGAATCCTGCCAGCTCGNCCAACAAATCCCACAGATCCTGCACAGCGATGGTGACCGCGCTCTGTGTCGGCCGAATCCTGCCAGCTCGGGACTCCCCCGGTGACTGTCCGGACATACACCGGTGCCTCCAACTCGCCACCTGCGAGCGCGAGACCCTCAGGCTGCCGCCCCCGCTCCCCCAGACCTGCACAAACCCAGCGTAACATTTCCAGCCCCCCAGCCTCGAGCAGGAGATTGCCCGTTTCAAACGAAAAACAATGTGCCTTGGCTTTTTCAAATCCCTTTATACAACTCCGATGCCCCTCGAGACCCCCAGACAGACCCCGGGGCTGCGGGATGCACCTTGGTCTAATTTAGCATCCTGCCCCCGCGCGGCCTCTGGTGCTCCCCATCGCCCAAGTAGCTCTTTCTCACCCCAGCAGCAAGTCTCGCGAATTTTCACATGAACTTTCTACAGGTTTTTCCTTGCCCTACACAAAAGGGCAATCCGGACACTGCCCGTCGCCCTCGGTTCCCCTGCCGTGAAATCAGACGTGGCCTGAGAAGGAAGGGAGGAGGACGGAAGGAGGAAGGGTGGGTGGGTGGGTGGAGATGAGGCTTTTCTTCCCACTTGAGAACGCTCACAGCGATCCAGGAGACCTGGCACCTAAAATACAAGAAGCCTTCTCCCCACCCCCCGCAACCCCGGGGTCACTTCTCCTTTACTAAAAACCCTGTGATACTTTGTGGAGAACATTGTACAAATGTTCCGGGAAACAGGAGAGCGGCGATAGCACAGGGGCGCGGTGGAAGCTCCACGCTCCCACAAGGATCTCTTCACGCAGGGTGCTCACACGTTGTTTCTGTTCGTTTTCACCAGAAACACTGTACTGTCCCTCAGACGACGGACAGACAGTTCAGAGTAAAGCCCACCATCACGGACATTTAAGATCATGCCCTGCCCCTTGATTTAAAGTTTGGGAAAGAACCTGCGTTACGCGCTCGCTCTCTCAGCGGGAGCGCTCCTCCATCGCACCCGGGGGGAAGCAGCGTGCCCACCCCATGGGTTAGTTTCGGATACAGACCCCCCCCAGCTCCCTCCAGCCAACGCGCCGTTCCTAATGGACTTCACGCATTTCACGCCACCGCACCACGCTTTTGACAGAAACCGGGTTTTTAGAGAAGGCTCAGAGACCTCCGTGGGGACCGTGACTCAGGAGGAGACGTAGCGGGTCCAGGGAAACCAAAGCCTGTGGTGGGCAGTGGAGGGAAGGGGAACATCGGCAGTAAAACCAGCAGGACCCCCCGCTGCCGGCCCGTCGGGGCCAGCGCTCCGCTCCCCTGGCCTCTGCTCCGGCCCCTGCCCGGCAGAACACCGAGGACTCGACCTGCTCAGCTGACATCAAGGTGACCGTGCTCAAGCAGATGCTGAATCAGAGCCGACTTCTCGACAAAGAATAGACGCTAAATAAACGTAAGGAGTATAGGCAACACCCTCACTCTCAGGACTTTATGCTGGCACGTTCTCTGCGGTACAAAACCGCTGGTTTGCCTATTCCTTAACGTTTCCAGCTGCACAGTAGAGCAGGACGACATCTGCGCTCCTCCCTCTCTATGCTCCGTTTCCTAAACTAGTTTATAAATGAAAAACTTTCTTTGCATTGTGGTCCAATAAAACCAACTAAAACCACTTTCTCGGAGACTAAACCAAACCCCGCTGATGTCAAAAGGAGCGAGAGGAGACACGCTACTCGGGCGCTGTGGAAGATGCTCCTGCTCCCTCCACCACGGGTATCCACACCTGATCCTCCCAGTCACCTCCCAGGTTTGGGCTGGGAACGCTCCTCGGTGTGTAGCAGAGCTCAAATTGCTGCGATCTAATTTGCCATTTCAGAGGGATATAACGCGATCGCTATTCAAAGAGGGCACTAATGGAAGCCTGCTCGTCGAAGAGGAGCCCGGCCCCGCCGGGCGGCGATGTGGGCTCTGCCCGCGCTGGCTCTGGCTGAGGAGGATGTCCTGGCGCCCACGGGTGGGGACGCTGTCACTCGGGTGGGAGCGGAGGGACCGGTCGCAGCCCTGCCGTCCTGCTGCTGCAACGGCGTTTGCTGCCAAAGCCGCTGCTCCCCAACCGACTGCCAGGAGCCAGGGACCCCCAGGGGCTCCAGAGGGGGTGCTGAGACCAGTGCCGCTGTCGCGACTTCTCCGGAGCGCCCCTGGGAAAGCTGTGGGTCAGGGCTGTCCCCCCAACCGGAGACACGCGCGTACAACGGCTGAGGCTGTGCACAAACCGCACTCAAACCGCAGCTGCCGGAACCGCTGAACACACGGCATCGTCAGGCTGGTTTAGACCAGCGCGGTGAGAAGCCACCAAGCCGACGACGCTGGGAGCATGGCGTGGCGTGGCGTGGCGTGGGTCCCTCCCAGCCGGGACACGGCAGCCTGCTGGANCGGGAGCGTGGCGTGGCGTGGCGTGGCATGGCGTGGCATGGCGTGGCGTGGGTCCCTCCCAGCTGGGACACGGCAGCCTGCTGGAGTTTGTGGCACTGCCGGGTTCGGACCCAGCAGGAGGTCAGGCTCCGGGATGCTGCCTTCCACTCCCGTGGCTCCCCCTCCTCTGCCCACACAGGCTGCTTACAAAGAAACTACTAATGATTGACTAATTAATTAATTATAACTAATTTAACCACCGCATCCTGTTGATTAACAGGGAGCTGCACAAACGGAGTCCTGGCCGAGCCGCTGTCCCTGGCGGGGAAGCGGAAGACAAAGCAGCCCCCGGCCCGGCAGCAGCGGTGCCCCCACAGCGGGACCCTCCCGCGGTGCCATCGGGGGGTCCCGACGCCGCGAAATCTCGGGGCGCCTCTGTGACGGAAAGCACCAGTGGAACCTGCCCGGTGTGCGACGGGGCGCTGTGGTCCCCCCCGGAGTCACCCACCCGTTTCATTTCACACCCCCCCCTCCCGCCCCGTGGCACGCTCCCTCTGGTGCTGTAGACGGGGGGAGCACACCCGGGACACCCACCGCCGGGACGGTCCCCAGCGCCTGCAAACTGTCCCCAAACTTCGGGCGCGGCCCCGCGCGGGGGGACCCCGCGGCGTTCTCCCCCCCCGCCCCGGTCCCGGCCCCCACCAGCGCCGTGAACCCGGAGGAGGGGGACCGTGTCGGGGCACCCCGGGGTGCTGCTCGGCGACCGCCCCGCCACCCAACGCGCCCTCTCCCCCCCGGGCATCCCCCCCCCCCCCCCCCC
>RSEF01000010.1:22132929-22147662 GCA_003993805.1 Himantopus leucocephalus | reverse complement strand
GTGCGGGGGCGCGGGGGGGTTACGGGGACACACACACACACACTCACCGTGCGGCTCGGCGGGGTGCGGGGCGGCGGCGGCGGCGGGCCCGGCGCTGGGTGCGCAGGAAGGAAGAAGGAGGGAATGAGGCAGAGCTGACGTGAAGGGATGCAAAACAGCTCCTCCTAACTCGGCCGCCGGCGGCCGCCCTTTATCTCCCCCGCCGTGCCCCCGCGTGCCGTGTCGTGTCGTGTGTCCCCCCACCGCCCCGACACGCCAAGGTGCCCCAACACCGCGATTTTCCCACCCCGTTCCCACGCATCCCCCGGCGCCGGGGCCGCGCTGGGTACCGCTTGCGGGGAACAAAGCTGCGGGGCGCGGCTCGTCTGATGGGAACGGGGATGGGGGCGTCCGATGGGGTGTCCCCCCTCCTCCCATGCCCGACCCCGCGCCCGCACCGGCCCCGCACGGCATCTCCTCCACAGTGGCCGCCCAGAACCCCTAATCCCAGGGGTTATTTTATCCTGGGGATGAGCATCCTTGGGTATTTTGGGGGGGTTATCGCCCCGCAGAGGGATGCTCGGGGCGGGGGGGTATGCGCTCTGCCGTAGGGATGGGCGATGGGACCCCAGTTTGGCAGCTGGGCATCGCTCCCCTCCATGAAGATCACCTGCGCCCCAGCAAACCTTGCAGGGGTTGTGTCCTACCGGCTGGTGGCAAGGCCCCCACCCCTCCCCAAAAAATAAAGGGATGAGCAGAATTTGGAATGGTGCAGAAATCTGAGGGTCTTGGGGGGGGGGGATGCTGTTTACCCCCCCACCAGGGCGGCGACAGGCAGCGGTGGAGGCCAAGGTCCACCATGGCGGGGCGGCAGGACGGGGCTGTGGTGGCAGGAGGTGGCAGGTCCCCGAAGGGAGGGACGGGGGCCGTAACGCGGGGTGGTACGGGGAGCGGTTGGCCACTGCCAAGTGTCTTACAGGTGTGGATGGGGGACGGGAGCTCTCGCCCCCATCGCGAGGAGGATGAGGGTCTCCTCCTCACGGGAAGCAGGCGTATGCGAAGGCAGCCGGGGTTCGGCTGGTGCGTCGGGAGGTGGAGAGTCTCATCTCCATGGAAGCAGGTGGAGCTGGACAGACTAATCACCGNCCTTTGTCTGGCAGACACACTTCCTTGTTTTCAGTGGGTTTTTTGTATTCTCGGGTGAAAATTGATCTCGCCGGTCCATTTACGCTGTCAGTGCCTGCGCTTACGGCCTCCTGCACCCACCGCGCGCGTCGGAGCGCTGGCCAAGCATCCCCCGTCACGCTATTGCCACTGTCCACCGGGCCCAGGGCAGACCCGACGCGGCTGGTGGGAACGTCCACCTCGGCCAACGCTTCTCTCCTCGTTTTTGCCATCCTGCCTCACCCGGGCGCGGTGCCGAGCACGGGCTGCCCTGCGCCGGTAGCCGCAGGTGTTAGAGGGGCAGAAACGCGGCTGAAGGAGTTTGTCCCCCTTACATTCCCGCGGCCGCCACGGCCGCTGCGTGCACCCGGAGCGGCGGGATGCGCAGTGGGGCCTGCAGCGAGCGCCAGGAATCGGCACGGGGCGGCCCGAGTGCCCGCGGTGGGATGGGGCTGAGCGGGCGCCGCGGCCGCGGCCGGAGGGAGCCGGGGGCGGCGGAGTGGGGAGCGGCCCCACGGCCCACCCGCCTGTCCCGGAGCTGCCCCGCGGCCGCCACAGCCAGTCGGGATGGGGAGATGCGAGGCTGCAGCTGCATCAGCCAATCAGGATGAGGAGACACGAGGCTGCAGCAGCATCAGCCAATCAGGATGAGGAGACACGAGGCTGCAGCAGCATCGGCCAATCAGGATGTGGAGACACGCGGCTGCAGCTGCATCAGCCAATCAGGATGAGGAAACAGGCTGCAGCAGTATTGGCCAATCAGAATTAGAAGATATGAGGCTGCAGCTGCATCAGCCAATCAGGATGTGGAGACATGAGGGTGCAGCTGCATCAGCCAATCAGGATGAGGAAACACAAGGCTGCAGCAGCCTCAGCCAATCAGCACACCGGGCAGGAGCACCCACAGCCTCTTGCAGTGGAGCAACATGCAGCATCTGCGGTGGTCTCAGCCAATCAGGGGTGGCGGAGGTGAAGCTCAGCCAATCAGGGGTGGCGGAGGTGAAGCTCAGCCAATCGGTGTCCCCCCGTGGAGGCTGGTGCCTCCTGCCGTGCTGGAGGCCGTCCCGGTGGGATGTCCCCTCGGCTCCAGCCCGGGGAGAGGCTGCCCGGGGCGGTGGGGGGTCTCCGTCCCTGCAGGCCCCCCCAGCCCGGCCGTGGCCGCCGGCTCCGGGTGACGCTGCTGGAGCGGGGCCGGGGGCCGGGGACCCCCACAGGTCCCCTTTGTCCAGGGCAGCCTCCAGCCGGAGCGCTTCTGCCACCGGAAGGGTGGGGGGTGAGGCCAGAACAGCTGAAAACAGGAGATTTCCTTCCCGCCATCTTAGCTCATGTCTTGATTTCTCGACCTGTAACGCCCGTAGGCGGCAGCGGACCGGTGCCACGTCGTTTTGTGGACACCTGAGGAGCTCCTCCTCTCCTTTCCTTACGGGCCAAGTTCTTGGGCTTCTTGAGTTCTCCTCGCTCCCTCCTGGATCCCCCCGGGACGGCGCCCGTCCCCGATGAAGCGCAGGGTCCCAGCCCGGGCGCCGGCTGCGGGGGGGCTCCCCCCGTGCTCAGCAGAGCGGGGAGCGCCACGCTTGGGGTGGGAGATGGCCCTTTCCCCCTGCTCCCAGAGGCGGACACCCGACCTTCGCACCTCCCGGTCCTCCCGCAGAGCGGCTCCTCGCCCTTCCCTCTGCCGGAGCCCGTCCTGCCCGGCACTGCCCGGCACGTCGGGCCCCTCCCAGTTGGATGCCACCCGCTGGTTTGGTGACCCACGGAAACAGGGGCTCGACCAGGCCAGCCGCGGTGGAAGTGCCCTCCGCTGGCACGGCCGCTGCCCGCCGGCGCGCCCTGTCGCCCACCGCGTCTGGGGGCAGCACCGCCCGTGTTCCCGCGGGGGCCGCGGGGCGTCACTCTGCTGACGAGGGCCTCACGCGGAGGGGCGTCGAGAGCCGTGGTGGGATGGAGGCACGCGGCGCTTACCGCTCCCCCGGCAGCGGAAGGGCTCCCGCCGCGTTGGGAGACTGTACCCCGCCTGCTCGAGCGACTCCTTCGCGTTACCCCGGGACCCCCCCGCGCTTTTGGGCTTCCCGCACCGTATGGCGCAGCCGCAGCCGTACGTGGTTCCTCCTCCCTCTCCTCTCCCACGTTACCGGCGGCACACGGGGCTATTCGGGGGGGGCTCTCCGGGGGGCGCCCGGGCAGGGCGCAGGGAGACCGCGCTGACACCTGACCCCTCCCACGACCCCATCCCGGCGGGCAGGGGCGCTGGCCCTTTAAGAGAGGGCGTGGCCCGCCCCGAGCTCCGCCCCCTCACCGGCTCGCGCCGCCGCGGCGTGGCACCGCGCGGGTGACGTCGCTCCGCGGGCGGGGCGCCCCCTGGTGGCGGCGGCGGTCCCGGTGGCGGCGGTCCCGGCAGCCCGGCTGTAGGCCTGCCCCCGCTCTGCCCCGCGGCGGACGGCCGCCCCCTGCCCGGTGTGGCCCCGGTGGCTGTCGCCGTCCCGGAGAGGGCCCGGTCCCGGGGAGCTCCCGGCCTCGGCAGTGGGAGAGCGGCTGCGCCCCCGCCCGGGCTCCGCCGCAGAGGGGGCCCTGAGCGTCCCCGCCGAGGCCGTGCCCCGAGCCCCGGGCCGGTCCCCGAGCCCCGGCCGCTGCGGGGCCGCGGGGTCCCCGCCGGGCGCCGCCCGCGCTCAGCCTACCGGGGGCCGGGCCGGAGCGCCGCCCCGCTGCCCCGCCGCCGTTTGCGGGGGGCGGGCGGGGGGTTTCCTGCGGGGAGGCTGCGGCCGCTGCGGCCCCGGTTGTGCTCCCGGCCCGGCCCGGCCCGGCCCGCCCAGCCGCCGGGATGATCAACGCCATCTTGGTGTTCAACAACCACGGCAAGCCGCGGCTCGTCCGCTTCTACCAGCACCTGGTGCGGGGCCGGCGCCGGGGACAGGACCGGGCCGCCCGTGGGGCTGGGTGTCAGCGGGCCCCTGAGCCCGGTGTGGGGCTGGGGGCGTCGGGGGGGCTCGGCTGTGGGGGCCCCGGGTGGTGGTGGGGGGATGGCAGTGGGGCTGGTCCTTCGCGTCGCCCCACGGCCGCGTCGCCCCCACGGCTGTGCCAGGGGTGCGAGGGCCGGCGAGGAGCCGGGAGCTGCCTGTCAGCCGGAGCTGCGGCTCAGGGCATCCCTGGGGCGGCGGGGGAGAGCGGGGCGCATGGGTCTTCCAGGCCGTGCACCCATGGGTGCTCGCCCTCGTCTCCTTGCAGGCGGAGGAGGTCCAGCAGCAGATTATCCGAGAGACTTTCCACCTGGTGCTGAAGCGGGACGACCACATCTGCAATTTCCTGGAGTGCGGCAGGTAACCCGCTGCCCGTCCTGCGCGGGGGGGGCTGTGCAGGGCTGTCCCCACGGCCGGGGCAGCGCTTGGGCAGCGTGTCCCTCCCCGAAGTCCTTCACCTCTCCTCGTGTCTCCCCAGCCTGTTTGGCGGCTCGGACTACAAGCTGATCTACCGCCACTACGCCACGCTGTACTTCGTCTTCTGTGTGGACTCCTCGGAGAGCGAGTTGGGCATCCTGGACCTCATCCAGGTCGGTCTCTCTGCAGTCGGGTTTGCTGCCCGAGGGCGGCCGGCGGGCACTTTGGCCCGGAGCGCGGTCCTGCCGGGCAGCCCAGCCCCGACACCTTTCAGATGCACTTTGTGTCTGTGGCATCTCTGCGCCGGCCCTTCTGGAAGCGCCTGAGAAGCCGTTCGGGGGGTGCCGTGGGGAGCGCTTGCTGCACGCACGCTGGCCGATACACAGCTCCTCCACCTGGAAGCAGCGGGGGAGGTCAATCTGAATGAATGTCTTTAAAAAGTAGAATCACAGAATTATTTCGGTTGGAAAGGACCCTTAAGATCATCGAGCCCAACCGTTAACCCAACACTGGCAAATCCAGCACTAACCCGTGTCCCTCAGCACCACATCTACACACCTTTTAAATATCTCCAGGGATGGCGACTCCACCACTGCCCTGGGCAGCCTGTGCCACTGCTTGACAGCCCTTTTGGGGAAGAAATTCTTCCTAAAGTCCAATCTAAACCTCCCCTGGTGCAACTTGAAGCCATTTCCTCTTGTTCTATCACCTGTTACTCGACAGAACAGGTTGACTCCCACCTCTCTGCACCCTCCTTTCAGGGAGCTGTAGAGAGCGAGAAGGTCTCCCCACAGCTCCGTTTCTCCAGGCTGAACACCCCCAGTTCCCTCAGCCGCTCCTCACAGGACCTGTGCTCCAGACCCCTCACCAGCCCCGCTGCCCTTCTCTGGCCACGCTCCAGCCCCTCAATGTC
Organism: Himantopus leucocephalus; assembly: GCA_003993805.1. Lineage (NCBI taxonomy): Eukaryota > Metazoa > Chordata > Aves > Charadriiformes > Recurvirostridae > Himantopus > Himantopus leucocephalus. The sequence goes on along the minus strand of RSEF01000010.1, from coordinate 22,142,235 downwards.
TGTCTTCTTGTGAGGGGCCCAAAACTACAAGAGCATTTTTAAAATTGCATTCAAACGCTGTGGACTTGTAAAGGGGCCTTTGCTAAACCCGGCTAACGGCAGGCGGGAGCGCGTCAGCGCAGGAGTTGGCAGGAGCCGCCTGCCCTCCTGGGGTCACCCGCCCTGTGACCGCACAGTTCCCATAACATGGCCCCTTTCAGGCCGTTCTGCTGGGCTGCAGCCCTGCCCCTGGCACGGTGACCGGCCGTTGTCCCGGCGCTGCGGCAGGTCAGGACATCGACGCCTGGGGTTCCCCCGAGAACGGCCGAGTCCCGTGTTGTGGTGACCTTCACCTTGTGCTGGGCCCCTTGAGCTGGGGCGTGACCAGATCCCCGCAACGAGAGCTTGTGGGTGTGCAGGCAGTGCCTGAAGGTGGCAGCGAGGGGGTACACGCCGCTGCTGCGAGGGAGCAAGTCTGTGCTTCTCGGTCTGGTTTCTGTGCTGTAGCAAGAACTGGCACTGCTGCCTGTGTGGCAGTCCCATGACCCGTGTTGCCCCCGGCTGCTGCCGTGCAGCAGGGGGTCCCCATCAGCCCCCGGGCTGGACCTGCCTGTGTTTGCCCTGGGAACGGGCACTTCCCTGCCGTCGGAAGGAGATGGGGTTGTTGAGGGGGTTTTGTCCCCTCTCGGGGTGCCAGCCTGGGGTGCAGCGAGTGCTCTCGCAGTTTCTGGTCGGGGCTGCAGCTTGTTGTGCCTGCGGGCCCTGGGGCTGTGCGCGGGAAGCACTTTGCTGTGGTCTTCTGTACTGACCTTCCCTTTCTGCCACCGCAGGTGTTTGTGGAGACGCTGGACAAGTGCTTTGAGAACGTCTGTGAGCTAGACCTCATCTTCCACATGGACAAGGTGGGTTGTAGACTCTGTGTGCCACTCCAGGCCACCGCTGTTGGGCCACCGCTCCTCTGGGCCACCAGTGCCTGGCCGCCCCGGAGCCCTGCCCTCCCTAGAGCCTGTGCTCTCACGGGCAGGCGCCGGCCCGGCCCTGAGCTCTGGAGCCTTTCAGGAGAGGCCAGTGGTATGTTAGGGGTCACTTTTTGGGGAGCAATTGAAATCCTGGCTGGGGAAGTTGTCAGCGTGGGATCTTACGCCGCTCCCATCTTGTCCTCCGGGAGATCTGAGTTGCTGGGCTCTGTTCCGAGTCCAGACGTAAGCTGGCTTTCGGCTCTCAGCACTCACCCCGTTGCTCGTTGCTGCTGCAGGGCTGCGCTCCCTGCTGCGGCACAGCCGTGGCGGGGTGCGGGGGCTGTCCTGGTGAATGCCACCGGTGCTGGGTAACCGTGCGGCCAAGTGCCGGGGATCTGCGCTGAGGCTTCGCTCTTGGTCTTCTGCACGGGCCGGCGCTGGTGGAGCTGGGCAGGCGCTGGTGTTGTGCAGGGGGGGTTCGCCTCTTCTCCTCTACTGTGGGCCCCGTGGGGAGTCTTGTTAACGTTTTACTAGAGCTGCGGGAAAAAAAAGGGAAGGAACAATGGGAGTGTTTGGAATACAAAGTGTTTGGTAAACTTTGGTTTGAGCCACAGCCTTTAATGCTTCCTCTATAGCTGGACAGAGTTTCTGGGCGGAAATCTGTCCTCTTTGATCATGTCATAGATGAGGCTGAAGATAGCCGGGACTGAGAGAGAGAGACTTAGCTGACGTGTGCTGGACTTGTGTTGCTGTTGATAAGGGTTTTCTTGCTTTGTTGAAGACAAAACATGCCAGCAAAAAAGGGAGTGGGAAAAAATAAGGCTGTAAAATGTTCTCTTTCTGTTGGTGATTCCAACTTACAAACTCTGGCAGTGGAATGGAGTTAGCAGATCTTCTTAGGAGGCGATGTGGATCAGCTGAATGTACTAGCAACTGGTGAAGTAAGACTTTCGTTTCGTAGTGCCTGAAGGTAAACTTTTAGAAATGTTACAAGCTTAATTATCTCGTCAGCAAAAGCGTTCTTATCAAAGAGAGCAAAAGGAGAGGAAGGAGGAAGTCAGAAGGAAGGAGGCATACCTACGGGAGGAGGGATGGCAGCGACCCAGATCACCTCTGGCCACATCTGGGGGAGGATGTGCTCTCAGTTACTTATTTTTGTGGCGTGACCGCGACCGGGCAGGTCTACACTCAATCCGCAGCCCACAGGCAGAAGAGATTACCCTGTTGCTCGTCTGTTTTGCCAGCGGTAGCACAGGTTGCCCTTCCTCTGAACCCTGCTGCCAAGCGAAGGGTTGGAAGGAGACAGGAGTCGGGAGGGTTTCTGATAGGAGATGCCCCGGCCTCGGTCACCGCGAGGCTGTCCTACCAGTCACGCTTGTTTACTTCCCATCCTGTGCTCCCACTGCTTCCCAGCCTTGATTTCAGTCCTTGGCCGCTATCAGTTTGTTCTCTCATCTGTCTTTATATATTTGGCATTTATTTATTTCTCAGATGCGTTCGTGTTGAGTGCCTGTGCTTCCAAGAGCTTGGTTGCAGACGGGCGGTGTCAGGGGTGCTGGGAACACGCAGGTGTGTCCTGCTCGTCCCCGGGACTTGCCCCTCGGATGCCCGCGCAGGGCTTTCTGCGGCTGCGATGCTGCCCCAGAGTTCCCACGGAGCCCTGCTGCTGGGACTTCAGTTTGTCACGAGGCATGCAGGGCACGGTGCTGCCCCCCGCTCTGGCCGATGGCTTGCAGAGTTTGTGAGTTCCCGACTGGAACAGGAGAAATGAGGCCAGCGTCAGTGGGACAGCGCTGATTTGTCGAGCAGAGACGTTGGCTGTGAACATCCCCATCCCAGCAGGTTCTGGCTGGGATTCGGGTCCAGCCTTGTCTGAGTCCTGTGACTTTCTATTACCGCCTTAAGATACACCTTACACTCTGTGAGCAGCACAGGGGCCGTGAAACGAGAGCTGCTGCGGGTTTCGGGTCCCTGGTCTCGCAGAGGGCAGCTGGATGGGGCAGTTGGGTCTGTGATTCTCGGGCACCAGTGACACCAGTGGTTTTAGTCTTTCAGCTTTGGAAGCAGCAGCCTCAGAGCTGCAGGGATCCCTCTTTCGCAAGGGGAGGCTGGAGCCCCGAAGCCGTGGGGAGGCTCAAAGGAGGCTCTTGCGGAGCCCTTGGTTGCACTTCGTACCTTGGAGGAGAACGTGAGTTTCGCTAAGCAGCTGCGAGGTCCTGGAGAGGACACGGTTTGTTCAGGAAATGCTGTGTTTCGATTTGGAAAACAAAAGCTTGCTTGGGACTTCTGCCCTGTTGGTTTTGGTCCAACTTGGGCTGATGCCAGATCTTGAAGGAACAACATTTCCTGCAGCCCAGATGCTCTCCCGTTGCGGGGAGCCGCTAGCACCGTCTGGTGCGGTGTTTGCCAGGGCCGGGCTGAGCTGAGCTGAGGCTGTGCTGCGGGACAGCGGTGCCAGTGCTGCGGGTGTCCTGGGAAGGTGCTGTATCGACCATGGCTCGCCCTGTGCAGTGCTGATCCCGCACGCCTTGCTGCTCCTGGTGCTGTCGGAGCAGGACGGGACCCGCCGGGAGCCCTGCGGGACATCAGGCTCAAGGCTCAGGCTTTGTTTGCACAAAGCTGGTTTTCCCCCTTCTAGCAGGTTCTCTAGCTTGCTTTATTTTTCACAGCACTGCCCTGGCAGTATTAGCACGTGGTGCAACCTGCCCTCATGAAGCCATAAAACGATATAATAACTTAACCATCTTCCAGGAATAGCCTGTTTCATGGAAGTAACCAGAGACCCATAAATTCATTATCTGTGCTGGGCGGTTCTTAGGTGCTGCTGACTTAGCAGGGAAAGCAGGGCTGCGCGGGGCAGTGGAGCGAAGGTGTGTTGCAGCATTTTCTCCTGCTGCGGCTGCGGGGTATCGCCGGTCCCCCCCGGCCGGGGCTGGCGGGAGGGAGCAGCTCACTGCCTTGAGACTGCTCTGGCTCATCCCTGGGCACAGGCAGACCCTGGGGAAGGGAGCAGACTCTCTTAGCAGTGTCTGTGCACGTGTCACAGTCCCGTCTTTCCTAAGGGAAAGCAAAGAATGTGGGCGCTGACCTGGCTTTCTGGGTAGAAGAAACTGGTTCTGGGAAGAAGCGTCCTGCCCGATGGCTCTGGGAGGCCCTGGCACCGCTGCTGCCCTGTGGGCTCCTCCCCGGCACGCTTTCTAGGCAGGGTTCCCCCGTGTCACCCCGGCCCCGACCCAGGGAGGCATCAAACTTCGGTTGAGGTGTCGGAGATGGGGTGGCCGGGGTGAGCCAGCAGGCTGGGTCCCGCCTGGGCTCTTCGGGGGCTGCCCTGTGCCCGGTGGTCCAGCGGGTGATGTTTGCTCCAGCCCCTGTGGTAGGTGTCCTCCAGAGCAGAGGTACAAGCAGTAAACGGGGCTGCCGGAACCCCCGTGTGCTGAGGACTGTGCCTGCCCTCTTGCTGTCTGGGCTGCCGGGGCTGTGCGGGCTGAGGGGAGGACGGGGCTGGATTTGTGTCTCTCGGGGAAATGCCAGCGCCCGGCACGCTTCCACACCAGCCTGCAGGCACTGTGGTCGCTGCTGCTCCCGGCCGGCCCGTGCGCTGGGCTGGGTTCGCAGCCTTCCCTTCCCTTCTCTTCCCTCGCAGGTTCACCACATCTTGCAGGAGGTGGTGATAGGCGGCATGGTGCTGGAGACCAACATGAACGAGATCGTGGCGCAGGTGGAGGCGCAGAGCAAGCTGGAGAAGGCGGAGGTGAGTGGCGATGCTGCGGCTCTCCCCGGCGGGAGGCTGAGGTACTCCAGGCTGCGAGGGGGGGCAGCCTGTGGGGTCCGGAGCTGACGCGTGTGGGATACCCCCAGTATCCCCAGTCTCTGCCTGCCTGAGTCCTCGGGGAGAGGGCTGGGGGCATCCCTCCCCAGCTGTGCTTCGTGCTGTTGAGGAGCGTAGGGAGCAGCCCGAGCACGGAAGCGGCTGTTCCCATCAAGGTTAATAATCTGAGGTAGTGAAAAGTTTATTGCCCTTATTTGTGCTGTCATTGTGAGGATGCAGCTTTGATCCGGTCGCTGGGAAGCACCGTGCTGCCCCTGCTGCTCCCAATCCTGTGCTGTTAATAGGACCGGGTCTGTCAGCAGGGTGGGAGGCGGATGTGGGGGCTGCCCCCGTGCCAAGCCGCGCGTGGGGGGACGTGGCCGGGCCCTGGGGGTCGGGGAGGCAGGGCAGCTCGGAGCAGGGCTCGGGTCAGGGCTGCTCCTGCTGCCAAGCGCAGGGCTGAGCTGGGAGCAGCCTGGAGCCCCTCGCGGCGTGCTGCGGGGGCAAGGGGCTGGTGGTCACTGTCCCTTCTGTCGGCAGGGGGGTCTCTCGGCTGCTCCTTCCCGTGCCGTCTCGGCTGTGAAGAACATCAACCTGCCAGAGATCCCTCGCAACATCAACATTGGAGACATCAACATCAAAGTGCCCAACCTGTCGCAGTTCATGTGAGCGTCCCGCGGTGGGGGGGCTGCCCACGCGCGTGGGCTGTGGGCTGGGCTGGCTGGGGAGAGGAGCTGCGCTCCGCTGGGCTCCCCCGGCCCCTTCAGGGTCTCTGCCCGTGCGGCACACGGTGGACCCGGCGTGCTGCCGCAGCGCCTGGGCTGGCTGGCAGAGGGTAGGGAGCGCTGATGGGGCTCAGCGAGGGTTGGGGTGGTGCTGCCTGCCTGTCTGTCACCTCGGACCCGGGCTCCGTTCTGCTCTCTGGTCTCCCACCAAGAAGGGTGGCCTTTCTTGGCCTCCCTCCCCATGGACGCGCAGCCTCTCCCCTCGCGGGGGAAGAGCCGGTTCCTGCCTCTCCCGGCGCTTCTTGGGATTCCTGGTTGTAAAAATGCACCTGTAGCCGATAGCTCCCGCAGGAGCCGTAGTTGTCGTCTCCTCTGTCCTCCCCGGGCTGGGCTGTCCCTGTCCTGCGTCCCTGTGCCCACCCTGGTCCTGCTCGCTGGGTCTGGTGCCCCAAGCTGGGATTGGTACCGGCCTGCTCGGCTTTGCTCATGGGACCGGCTGCGAGGTCCGGAGCTGGGCCAGCGCCGGTGGTACCTGCTGGACCGGGAGAGGGAAGGGAGCTGCCTGCTGCCTCTGCCTGGGCTGGGCACGCTGCGCCGAGGGCCACGGGGGAGAGGAGCCGCCAGCTTGCAGGGTTGGGGCCAGGCCAGGCTGGGGCCTCCTGGAGCACGTCCCTGTGTCCTAATAAACCACCGTGTGAACCTGTGTCTGCCATGAGTGCTGCTGGCCCTGCCCCGGGGGGAGCACTGGGAGGGGGCTGTGGGCNGGGCCTCCGCGCAGCTCCTGCAGGGCGGCTGCAGCCCTGGGGGGGTCACGGCTGGTGGGGAGGCCGGTGCCCAGGCTGCTGCGTGGGGGTGGGAAATGGGGCCCTGGACCCCACCTGGGGGAGGGCTGGCGGGGCTCCGGGGGCAGCGTGGGCTCCGGGGCAGGCTGCGGCCAGAGACCCTGCCCTGCTCTCTGGAGCAGGCCGGGGGGAGCACGATGGCCCCGCTTGGGCTGTGACAGCCACGTCCCCCGTCCTGGGCCTTGGGAGGCAGGTTCAGCAGCCTGCAACCTGCCAGTGCCCGCTGCCCTCCTGCCGGCTTTCCTGCCTTCTCCCTGCTGCAGAGCATCCCTCGCCTGCTCGCAGGGCAGCTGTGAGCCCCGTACGGCTCGGCGGGGCATGTGGAGGCTGTGGGGCTGGGCTAGCGTCCCCCCGAAGCCTGGGGGGAGCGGGGCTGGTCCTGGGGTTCAGACTGAGCGTGGCAGCGAGGTGCCTGAGCAGCGGGGCTCCTCGAACTGGGTGCCCTGGGCCACTGGCTCTGCTACGGCTCCATCTGGCCACCAGCCTCTGGGGCTGGCTCGGGGGCCCCTTCCTCTGCTTCCCCTCTGTGGCTGGTCCAGCTGCGCTCCCGCTCCCGAGGGCTCTGCCTCCACTTCCCCTGGCAGGGAAACCGTGACTCTGCCTGGAAGGAATTTTCCTGCCTTCCTCGTTGTCTCCCCTCCCTGCAGCTTAACCCTTCCCCAGCTGGCCATGAGCCACCGCCAGCAGCTCGTGGAGGTCAAAGAGCCGGGCAACCTTCTTCTTCTTCTCCACCAGCCCTCCTCCTCCTCCTGTCGGCTGCCGCAGCAGCGTGGTGGAGGGAGCAGGTGAGTGGTGCTCCGGGCTGTGTCCTGGGGCTGGGACACGGGGTCTGACAGGCACTGGGACAATTGGATGGGAAAACTCCAGCTTGCCCCACAGTGAGGAACATGGCACGGTGCTCTCGTCCCGCTCTGCTCCAGGCCTGGGACACGGGGGTGCTGGGGGGGCTGGGCTGGGACAAGTGGCCCTGGCTGCGATGGGGCATGCCTGCGTCCAGCCCTGCACCGTGGCACAGCAGTCTGCAGTGCAGGATGTGTCCGGCCACACGTGCTTCCTCTGCGACGAGGAGATGTTTGTGCACAGCCGCCTCCGGTAACAGCTCTGGCCTCGCTGCCCCTTCCCCCATCCTGCCGGAGCTTCGGCCCTGCGGGGCTGCGGGAGGCCGAGGACTGAGGACCACGCTGGGGCAGGGTGAGTCCCTATGCTGCTCCCGGCTGCTCGCTGTCCCCTTGCCCGCGCGGAAGAGGGCAGAGGCGATGGGGTGGTTCGCCCCGGGACGAGCGGTGCCAACCCCCTGGACCCCCATTTCCCCCGACAGGGTGGGCTGTAGCCCTGACCCCAGAGGCCACGGGGTTGCGCGGGAGCAGCCCCAGCGTGGCCGGGGCGGAGGTGGCCCTCAAGCCCTGGCCCCTCGGCTGCCGAGGCGCCCCGGGGTCCGCCCAGGGAGGGGAGCCCCCAGTGACCTGGCAGAGCGGAGGGAGGCGGCCGCGCTGGAGGCGAGATCTGGCTCCTGCTGCGATCAGCAGCGTTCCTGCCCAGGGCAGGGCTGCGAGGCACTCAGCGCTGGCAATGACCCTGTGTGCCCCAAGGGGCTGCGGCCGGGTCACCGGACCCCTCCTGCACCCCGAAGCGAGCTGGGGGGACGCAGCACGCACTGGGATGTGGAGGGCAGGGGCTGTCCGGGGGGCTCAGTGCTCTCCTGTCCGAGCTGCTCGCGTGGTCCGGAGATGGGAGATGTGGCTGGGTGTTGGGACTGGCTCCTGGCTGCTGGCGCCGGCAGCTGTCCCGAGCCAGGCTGTGCTTTGGCACTGATGATGGGTGCCGGACTTTGCTGAGTTTTTGCTTGCCGGAGCGTGTCCCCCGGCTCCGGGCCCCCCCTCCCCTGCAGCGAGGCGAGGGGAGCGGAGCAGGCAATGGAGCCTGGCGCCTGCCCAGCCCCTCCGCAGGTGCAGTGCAGTGGACAAATGTTTACCCTCGCCCTGCCAAGCACCGGGCGAGCCCACACCCCGGCCCCGCGCTGGGTCACCCCCGGAGGGGGGACACCCGGGGGCCCGGCTGTCTCGGGACGCTGCACCCGGCAAACTGCTCCATGCTCCGACCACGGCCCCGCGGGCTGCCCACAAGGACCGGGACATCTCTGAACCCACCGCAGCCAGGGCGGGGGGTGCCAGGTGGGGGGGGCTGGGGGGGCTGGGCTGGGGGGGGGCTGAGCGAGGGGCACCCCCCCATGCAGGGACACCATTCCCGGTGCGCCTGGGTGCTCCGGCTGCTGCGGTGAGGTGGCACAGCCCGGCTTGATTGCTGCTGGGTGATGGTTTGTCCCCTTTCCTGCCACCCCCAGGGATGAGCGTGGTGGCCAAGGCCGGTGTGAGGGAGGGGACCCCCAGCAGGACCCCGGGGGGGCTCTGGGGTGTGGGGGGTGAGTGGGCAGGGTGGTTCGGCCCCAGCAGCGATGCACTGCGGTCCCCAGGCTGCGTGCGCTGGCAGGCATCCTCCGGTGCGCATCCCCAACCAACGCCTCCCAGCTGGGGCGCTGGGGGTCCCGCAGCCTCGGGGGGTCCCGCAGCCCCGGGGGGGGCCCCGCAGGCCCCGGTGGGGGGGAAGAGTGTCCCGGTCTGTCCGGGTCTGGAGGCGCCTTCCCCCAGCAGAGACCCCCTCGCCCTGTTCCCGCGCCGGCTGTGCGGGAGCCCGCGTTGGGGCCGGGATCCCCCGCTGCCCCCCGCTGCCCCCCGGGGCGGGCCGTGCCCCGCCAGCCCCCGGGGCGGGCCAGCAGCCCAGGGGTTAAGGGGGCGAGGAGGTTCGGGTTACTTCCCTTGGAGCTGCAGGAGGAAAGTTTCCTCCCGCTGGCGGCTGAGCCGAGCGGAGCCGAGACGCCCGAGAGCCGAGAGCGGGCGCAGGCAGGGGGTGCGGGCAGGGCGCAGGCAGGGGTGCAGGCAGGGGTGCAGGCAGGGTGTGCAGGCAGGGTGCAGGCAGGGAGTGCAGGCAGGGGGTGC
>RSEF01000010.1:22086894-22117020 GCA_003993805.1 Himantopus leucocephalus | reverse complement strand
GGGGCACGGGTGGGGGGTACGGGCACAAGCAGGGGCATGGACGGGGGGTACGGGCAGGGGCAGGGGCACGGGTGGGGGTACGGGCAGGGGCAGGGGCGCGGGCAGGGCAGTACCTGGTAGTCCAGCGTGAACTTGAGGCCGCGCTCCAGCTCCTGGTGGAAGCACTGCTTGTCGCTGTCGGGCAGCTCGAAGGTCAGCTCGGTGCCGCCGGCCCGCGGCGCGCACAGCACCACCGCCAGCACCACCGCCCGCAGCCCGATCCCGCCCCGCATCCCGCTCCCGCTCCGCATCCCGCTCCCGCTCCGCATCCCGGCCCGCATCCCGCCGCTCCCGCCCCGCCCCGCCTGACGTGGCGCCCGCCCGGCACCGGCACCGGCGGCGCTTCCGCTGGGGGCGGCCCCGGGAGCGGCGCCTCCTCCCGCCGGCGGGGCCGGACCCCCCCGGGCAGCGGGGGCGGGGGGCGGCGGGTGCCGCGGGGACCCGCACGGCGGCTCCGAGCGCCTTATCGGGGCAGCGCCGACAGGAAAACGCCATCCTCTTCCATGACGTCACGCCCCAGCACCTGCCTGCACACGCACACGGACACGGACACGCACACGGACACGGTCACGCACACGGACACGCACCCGCTCAGTTAAACAAATTCATTAAAGCAGTCCCGCAGAGAAGCGCTGCCCGCGTTCCCCACTGCGACGCACACAGCTCCGAACAGGGCGACCCCCCTTCTGCGGGCACCCTCCGCTGCCGACAGGCGGCAAATGTTGCTTAAGAAAAGACAAACGTGAAAAAAATGGGGATATTTAGAAATGAACGGAAAAGGTGAACTGCGGGATTTAAAATTCCACACTCTAAAATGTAAGACAAACGTCACCATTACAGGGAAAGTAACACCTGAAATTCAATCTGTAAGACACCTGACCTACAGAAAGTATAAACTTTAAGGCTGTAAAAATATAACCCCACCTTTGCTCTAAATAGCGTATTTAAATCTAAAATGCCCATTCAGAGAACATTCCTGTGCAGTTAAAACCAAACCGCGACGCTGCTTTGTGCAGGAACCGCAAAGTTTTGCAACAGCCTGGAGAAAGGTGGCGAATGCCCCGGGCGAGGAACCGGCTCGTCGCCGGCGGTTTGGGACGGACACATGTGCTGGGCTGACTGAGGCGAGGGCGGAATCCGGCACCAGCCCCGGCGGGGTGAGGCTGCTGCCCCTCGCCTGCCAAAGCCGCGCTGCCCGCGCAGCGGGCGCCAGGGCACGCGAGACTTCATTGAGTGAACCCGCGGGCACTGCTCTCGCTTGGCCTCCCTCGTACGGGCGGCCCAACGTTCGGGGTAGGCTGCAGGTCCGAAACGCTCGCCGCATCAGCAGCACGGCGTGGTGGGCTGTTTTCTCTTCGCAGCTGGCTCTGGGCGGTGGGTTTGGACGAGGCTGATGGCAGCCACAGCACACAGCGCACATCCATCCCAATATCCCAACCGAGCATGGGGTGAGGAGTGATCCCCACTGCCCGCCAGTGCCGGGCTGGGGCTGTGCGGGTGGGAGGGGGCGTCCGGCGGTGCATGGTCTCACCGCCCTGGTCCTGCAAAGCTGCCACATGCTGCTGGTGCGGGCCCGGTCCCGCAGCGGGGTGCTGCACAGCACCATCGGCAGCGCTGGGCACCCGGGTCCCCGTGCACCGGGAGGGAATCGCAGTCGCAGCCCCACCTCCAGCCACGCAGACGCCTTTGCTGGCTCGGGCTCGTGCTGCATCAGGACAGTGCTGTGCAGAGAGCTGCTGCAGACACCAACGCCATGCAGCCCCGTCCTGCGGCTGCCCCCCCGCCTGCCTGCGAGCAGCTCAGCTCTGCTTCGGCCCCAAAAGGCTGTTGCTGCAGCGGGGTCAGAAGGAGAGAGATGTACTGGGTGCAGCGCTGCGCCTGAAGCTTTCCTCTGCTGGGATGAACCCCTGATGCTCACCACGTGCCATCCTTGGCGACTCGGCATCCGTGCTCCCCCGTCCTTTGCAGGAGCTTCCCACGCAGACAAGCTGGGAGCGCTCTCCGCCTAGGAATCCAGTGCTTGGAGTCGCTCTGTGTGGTGGGAAATGCCCCTGAACCTCGGTCACTTCAGAGACAGAGAGAAACCCGCTCCCGATCCAGGCCTGCTGAAGGCACCGGCTTGCAGCAGTAACGGGTTTAGCCCAGCCTCTGGAGTTTCAAAGTGCTTGGAAATTTCTGAGGTGGAGGATTGTCTCCCTCTCGAGCACAGTGAGGGTACCAATATATCCACTTGCTAGGGAGGGGTATTCTGTTCTTCCAGCCTCGCGCAGCATTAAGCTCCTTTCCTTCCCGGTAGGCACTTCACAAACACATCAGCCCCACGGCTCCCTGGCGTGGGGCTCCAGACAGGATTCTGTGTCAGAACGAGCGGGATGGAAGAAAGGCGAATTGTAAATAATGAGGAATAAGTGAACTTCGGGCAGGAGCCTTCGTGCCAAGTTTGACGATCTCGGGTGGTGTGGGATCGAGCGCTCAGGTAGTCGCTCCTGCGGAAAGGTCCAGACATGAACGAATAGTACAAGAGAGACTTCAGCCGTTGGGGCTGGATGCCCCGGGCTCTCCTCACAGCTCCGGCAAGTGGGAGCAGGAACCTCCCGATTCACCCCCCGGGCACAGGTCTGACCCCCGCGGCCGCCAGCGCTTCCCCGGGGCCGAGCGGTGTGCGGGAGCCGTCACGTGTCTGCAGGGACAGCGCTGGTTTGGCAGCCTTCCTGGGAAGCAAACGGTGACGTGGCTACTGGGCCACTATTTCCTCAAAATCAGAGAGCTGCCGCATCTGCTCCGCTTGCATGGAGTGTCTCCGGAGAAGCTTCCTTTTGGCTCTCAAGTCGCCCCGTCTGGGCGAGCTGGGAGCGATGGGTACCAGGGACTTCAAGCCAGCAGCAAGAGGAGAGGAGGTTTTGCTGTTGGAGCCGATGTCGGGGATCGGGGGGTTGGGGTTCACGTTCAGGGGGGGCAGATATCCCGGCCTGGTGTGGGAGATGTGGTCCAGCAGCAGGGTCCCGGACCCTCGCCTCTCCAGCAAGCCGGGCGGTCGGCGCCGGACAGTGCCGGGCGATGTGCCGGCGATGCTGTCCAGGGACTCCCGCGAGCCGTCCAGCAAGGCCAGGTGGGACCCGCTGAGCTTCCTCCTCTCCGACAGCACCTTCCCCGCCTCGGCCGGGCTGGGGATGCCGGAGAGCTGGGGGTCGCAGTCGTAGTGCTCGGCACCCAGCCTCCGCCAGTGCAGCGCATCCATCGCCGCAGCCGAGCCGGCGGCAGCGCAGCCGACGCTCCCGGGCTCTTCAGGGACCGTGCTCCGTCGGGGCAGGCGCTGGTGGGCAGCCTGGCTCTTCTCGTAGGCTGCTTTCCTCGCCAGTGGCCCAGCGGCCGGTGGTGTCCTCAGAGCCTGCTCGTCTACCGGGGGGAAGAGAGAGGGGTCCTTGCTCTTGCTGCTGCCGCTCCGGGTGAGGGGAACCTTTTTGGAGAGCGAGAGGTCACCGATGCCCATGATCACCTCGTCGTCCGCGCAGACCCGCGTGTCGTCGTGGTGCGCGGAGGCCGCCAGCACCGAGGGTGCCACCAGACCCCACGGCTCTGACCGCAGCCGCTTCAGCTGGGGCAGGCGGGCTCTCCTGGCTGCGCCGGCTCTCCGGCCCGGGGAGGGGGGCTCGTCGGCAGCCCTGGCGGAGGGGCTGTCCCCCGGGTGCGACGGGTGTGAGCCGAAAATGCCGCTCTCCTTCTCAGCAGGGGAAGGGGCCGAGAGGGGAGTTTTCAGGTGGGCGCTGGAGGGTGCTGTGCACACCTCGGGGGGGGCCCTCTCCTTGAACTCCAGCGAGGGGGGAACGTTCAGGTACTGCTTGGCAGTCTTGGTGCCAGAGGCCGATTTGTCCATGGTGATAATGATCACCTCCTTCCCTTTGGCTTTGCAGGCGTTCAGGAGGTGCTGCAGCACGTCCTTGTCGTCGGCGTTGATGGCGTGGACCAGAGCCGATGCTCCCGAGTGGTCCTCCAGGCTGGGGTCTGCCCCGTTCTCCAGCAGCAGGGACACCACGTCCCCCCCGGCGCCGCGGATGCAGGCGTGCATGAGGGCTGTTTTCCCAGACTTGTCCTGGATGTTGGGGTCGGCTCTGTTGTCCAGCAGATACTTCACCATCTTGGCCTTGTTAATGCTCTGCTGGTCGACGTGCTTGGTGATGCAGGCCACCATCAGGGCGGTCTCCCCTTTCTCGTTGCTCTCGTTGATGTAAGCCCCCCCTTCCAGCAGCAGCCGGGTCAGCCGGAGCCGGCCGAGCCACACCGCCTTCAGGAGGGAGTTCCCCCCCATCTCCAGCTCCGTCACCTCATCCATGGCACTGGCCGCTGCTTACTGGTGGGCAAAGACAGCATCGGCCGGCAGCTGTGGAAGGAACCGTGAAGGAGAGGTGAGGCTTGCTCCTCAGCCCAGGCTCCCACCTCTGCCCTCCCTTCCTGGGGGTGTCACACTCTTGGCACTGCTCCGCATCCCGCCGCCCCTCCGACCCCATCCATCCTACCCTGGGGCACTAGGAGCCCCCCGAAGCCATCCCCCCTGCCCGTGGGCAGCACCACAGCCCCCCGCACGCAGGGTCTCCTGCTGCCCGGGGGGTGCCCGTGGGGCTCGGCAGTGAGCGGCAGCGGGAGGAAGGGCTTTCCCTCCTCTGGGATCCCCGGGGGGAGAAGGAGCTGATCTTTGCCGGCTGGGAGATGCCTCGGCCCTGCCTTCCCACAGCCGGACCGTGCACTTACTTACGGCATTGTCTCCCTTTCAATAATCTCATCTTTAAGGTGTACTGTATTTTCCTGTCGGCCACGGAGCCTCTACCCTTCCTCCGCTCCAGACATTCCAGAGGACTTGGCTGCCAGGGCCCCCAGCACACCAATTGCCCTTAATTGCCCTGACCAGCCTCAGCTGAGACCCCACTTACCCCCCCTCCCCCTGCCCCTGCGCTGGGGGCTCTATTTAAATGCTGGCCCAGCGCCCAGGACTGGTTCGAGCCATGAAGGTGTCTGAGGCTCCATCCTCCCNTTGCCCTTAATTGCCCTGACCAGCCTCAGCTGAGACCCCACTTACCCCCCCTCCCTCTGCCCCTGCGCTGGGGGCTCTATTTAAACGCTGGCCCAGCACCCAGGACTGGTTTGAGCCATGAAGGTGTCTGAGGCTCCATCTGCCCCTGTCAGACCGGACTTGGCCTTTGGCCTTCCCTCATTGACCCGGGACCCGACTCGCCGCCTCGCCTTGGCCTGACGGTCGCTGCTGATGGGACCTGTCACTGGCTTGTCCCTGCCCTGCTGACGAGGTCTCGCCCCCAGCCTGTGCGGTGGTCACCCTTGGCTTACGGCTCGTCTCCCCTTGCGGAGCAGCTCTGCTCTTGCTGCTCCCCGGTGATGTTTCCGTTCATCTTGCCTTGCTCTTTCCCAGCTCCGCTTCCCCAGCAGCCATCCTGACATTTGCCTGGGTGCAGCCGATTTCCCCAAGTGCTGGAGAAATCAGAATGGTCCTGATGCTGAGATGGTTTCCACCGCGTCTTCTAGGTCTCCCGGGCTGTAGGGCAGAGCCCACTGGAGACAGCGTGAGCATCTCCCATAGATTCTTGGTCCGGAGCCACGGTGTTTGCTTCCTCACTGCTGAAGGAAACGCGAAGCAGCTGCGGTCACGCTGTCTGTGACCCCATGCTGCCTAATGCTGGTGCGAGCCGCTGGTGTAGGAGAGCGCTGTAAGAGCGGCTTCCACTCGCAGCAGTCTCTGCAGCAGGACCCGCTCAGGAGGATCCAACAGGCATCGTCTCCGCTGGCGAGTGCTTCCCTGCCGCTGCCTGGCACGCGCTGGCCACCGGAGCCTCAGCCAGGTAAGGCCCCTGTGCATCGCTCCACGGCCACGATCTGCAACCCGACTGCCTCGCGTCCCTCCTGCCCGTGTCCTTGAGGAACGCCACCCCTCCCCTGCAGCCCTGAGACCTGGTGGGCTCCGTGCACAAGGCGGAGGTAGCAGCTCAGAGCTGTGCTGGAGGGACCGGCGGATGCCCAGCGCCATGGAAACATCACAGAGGCACAGAAACGGACCTGCGGGCAGCGTGTCCGGGGGCCCTGCCGCCTGCTTGCCCCTGGCTCTCATCGCCCTTCGCTGCCCGTCGGGCCGGCAGCAGCAGCTTCCCCTCCTCGGACCGTGCCTGACCCTTCCCTGGCGCGTCCCCACCTGCGAGGGACCCTCCTGAGCCCGCCTGGCCCGCTCCGGGGGTCCGGGCAGCCCGCGCTCTCCGGCTCTCCCCCGAAGCCCTTGGCGCCCCGCAGGACGGGGGGATGCTGCAGCTCTGGGACCTGCTGGAAGCGCTCGCGTGGGGCCATCCCCCCCCCAAAAAAAGGCGCAAGCGGCGGCGATGCCCCCCCGGCCCCGCAGCCGCCCCCGTGAGCTGCCCGCGGCCCCGTCCCCTCGGGCAGCCCGCACGTTCCGGTGCCCCCCGAGGGCTCTCACCTCCGCCTCCTCGCCGGTCGCGTCCCCCGCTCCGCGCTGCCGCCGGAGGGTCCCGGCTCCGCCGCGGGGACACCGAGCGGGGAACGGGCACCCCCGGGCGGGGCCGTCCCGCCGTCCGCGGTGCCGATGGCGGGGGGGGGGCGGGCGCCCGGTGCCGGTAGGGGTGTCCGGTGCCGGGTTACCCCTCCGGCCGCCCCCGCCCGCACCGTCCCTTATGAGCGCTCCGGGCGGCTGCGTCACCCGCCGCCGCTGCCCGACCCGCACCGGCGCTGCGCGGGGACGGGGGGGCGGCGCGTCCACCCACCCGCGGGTGGGTGCGGGGAGCGGCGGGCGGGGGCGTCCGTGTGCGGGGGGGCGTGTGCGGGCCGGGCCGGGCGCCTGGGNGGGGGGGTGTGTGTGTCCGTGGGGGGGTGCGGGTGTGCGGGGCCGTGGGCGTGAGGTTGTGTGTGCAGGCGCTGGGGGCGGGGGGGGAGGCAGTGTGCGCACGTCGGAGGTGTCTGTGTCGGTGCCGGGGTGTGTGTGGGTGTGTTTGTCCCCCCATGTGTGTGCAAAGTGATGCTGGGGTGTGTGTGGGTGTGTTTGTCCCCATGTGTGTGCAAAGTGATACTGGGGGGTGTGTGGGTGTGTTTGTCCCCATGCGTGTGCAAGGTGTGTCCCTGTGTGTGTGGGTGACGGGCACAGAGCTGTGCGTGTGCCTCTGTGTGTACACGTGGGTGTGTGCCGGGCGCCTGTCTGTGGGGGTGTGCTGTGGGCGTGTGTCCCTCCGTGGGCGGCATCCCTGTGTGTGTCCATGTCTGTATGTCCTTGCACATGTTTATTTGCGTGTTTGCCCATGTACAAGGGTGCGTCCATGTGCAGGGGGTGCCCATGTCCCTGTGGGTCTGTGTGCCCGCACGGCGGGGGGAGCTGTGCCACACGTGTTCCCGGGTGCCTGCGTGTGCCCAGGCACTGAGGGTGGACGTGTGCTGGTACGTGTGTGCTGCCGGTGCCCCCGTGCGCACTGCGCGGCTGTGTGCCCCGCGGGTGCTATGGTGCCCAGGCGTCACTGCGAGGACCTCCCGGCACTGGTGTGGGCTCTCCGGAGAGGCTGTGCTGCCGCCGCCAGCGCAGGGTTTCCAGGCACAGTGGGACCCAGCCGTGGGCAAACTGGTCTGAGTCCACAGCTGACCCTGCTTGGAGCAGGGGGGTGGACTAGAGACGCCCTGAGGTCCCCTCCAATATCAATGACGCTGTGGTCTGAGTGAGCATCTGGGGTACCCGAGTGCTCTGTGCAGTGAGGGGGCGGCTGCAGCCCCTGCGTGCTGCTCTCCAGGGCACGGAGTTCCCCTCAGCGTTGGTGGGAAGTTACCAGGACCAGCGCTCCTCTGCTGTCCCTGCGCAGACCTCTCTGGTCCCCGAATCTCTCATCCAGGCAGAAAACCGCTTTTCTGCAGTCTGCAGCCCATTTCACTCCACGGCTGCTGAGAAGATTGGCTCTCTAGGACCAGTCCCAGCAGAAACAGGTAATTGGGTAGGAGGTGGGGAAGTGGTCATAAATGCACAATAAACAGAGTTGCACATGGGTCTATAATTCACTGGACTACTGCTGCCTGTAACGGTATCTATCATAGCACTCTCTTAGATTAGATTAACATTAGGGGAAATTTCTCCTGTGATTACTAAAATATAATCTAAAATTGCAGCCGTCTTTGGTGAGGGATGATAATAATAATAATCAGAGCTAGCAGAGAAATGAAGTAGGTCTTATTGCATTAACAAACATTTAGGAAAACCTTATGGCAGCTTCTATGTTAGCTCCAGTAACGCGGAGGCTTCTCGGTAGCTTGCTAAACCGGCCATAGAAGCCCTGAAAAATGTTTTTCTCCATTCATTTTCAGAGGCGTACATGCACACCAGATTATTTGAAGAAAAGCTCTACTTAAAAAAACACATTTAGAACCAGAGAAGTTGCCTTGGCAGATGAGCGCAGGCTCTGCCCGGCAGTGGGGGTTTGTTCTCCAGTGCCAGAGAAAGCCACCGCAGTGTCCCGGCGTGGAGCGGGTGTGCTCGTGCCCGGCCGAGGGGGGAGTTCACACACTTGGGGAGCCACGGGAGGGAAAGGGACAGCCACAAGGAGGGAGGGAGCAGTGGGGGAAGAGGGAAGGTCCTGCGGCATCAGAGGTGTCAGGAGTGGGTGCAGGACCGGGCAGTGTGTGTGCAGCGCCACTCGCACCCGCCCGGCGGTACTTCTGGAGAGGAGCCGGTGCTCCTGCCTCGCGGCACGACTTGCGGCTTCTCACCAACCGTTCGTAATGTGGGGTTACATAAACGCTTGGCAATTTATAATTAATTTGTGAAATACCAAAAAGCAGTCGATCTGCTCTGGGCTGCCTTTGGGGCTTGCGGCTGGGTCACGAGGGACAAAGGCGGCAGCCTCGGTACCGGTGCAGGCGGCAGAAATGACCGCAGGAAGGGCGAAAGCAGCCCCTTGGTTGGGTGCTCAGGAGGCCGGAGGGGCCCCATGCCCGCCCGTGGGCTCTCCCTGCAGCGCCTGGGCTGGCCGCCGCCTGGAGGGCAGATCTGCCCGCAGCTTCAGCGAAAGCTTTGGTGGGGCTGTTTCAAAACGGGGGGGTTGCTTGTTCCCAGCCTGCGGCAGGAGCTGCTGCACGGAGAGGGACGGCCGTGGCTGGACGCAGAGGGCTGCCGAGACGCCGTGAGTCGCGCACAACCTTCTCTGGGCTCCAACTCCCCCTCCTAGCAGCTCTCCTCTCAATTCGGAGAGTGTTGGCAGCAAGTGAAGGGGAGCTGACATCCTCCGCTCCTGCAAGCCACCCTCCCTCATCGGTGCACTTTGCAGTTCCCATCAGTTGTCGCCCCTCCGTCAGAGCCCAGGCCGGCNTTCTCTGGCGCCAGAGAAAGCCACCGCAGTGTCCCGGGCGCAGCGCCGGGCTCTCCCGCTCACTGCTGCGGGGCTGGCGGGGCTGGTCCTGGCTGGAGAGCAGCAATAACCTTTCCTTGCCCACGTTCAGACCTGCGAGTTTGGTTTCCTGCTCCACCAGCCTGCACTCACCGGCTTCAGGCATCGGTGGGGCGGGAGACGGATGCTCTGCTCCCAGCAGGGAGGGATGAGCACGGCGACGCCGGCTCCGTCTCCCCGTGGGGTGGCTGTGCGGAGAGGAGCTGCCATGGCAGGGCTGGACGCGGGCTGCCGTGTGCCGCTGGGGACAGCCCCGTCAGGGCTGCGCTGCGGGGACCACGGCCCGGGGGCGGCTGTGGAGGGGGCTGAGCGCTGATGATAACCCACCCCCTTTCTACACAAATCATCGCTGTGTTTGCCTTCTGCTTCCTCTTTTGCTGAATAATTCATAATGAGTGATTAATGGAGATGCCCCCCCCTTTTTTTATTCGCACATGATCAGAGGTTGCATTTTTTTTCAGAGCTATTAGTTATTCGTAATGATTTGCTGAGTAATGTCTGCGCTGCTCCTTGGGCTGCGGTTTACTCCCCGATGATTCACTGTGGGATCTGGGGGAGCCGTTCCCGTTCCCTGCCCAGGTACCGGGACTCCGGGCACTGCATGCCCAGTGCCGGCTCGCCAGGCTCCGAGTACAAAGTTGCTGTGAAAACGCGGTGGGACATGCCTAAAATGGGAGAGTTTGGTTAAATGGGTGATGGATTAAGTAGGAGATTTGGGCTAAACCTCCCTGCTCCTCCCCTGGTTCACGAGGAGCAGTGGACATGAAGAGGGCTTCGCTGAGCCCAGGGACATGTAGAGACACCTGGGAAATGCCATCCGGGTAGTCTCGGCTTTAACCCCGCTGTCCTTCTGGACTGAGCAGCTCTACGTCACCTCCGCTGTGGGACCAGCATCAGCGTGGCTCACTCCAGTCTCAAACGAAGGGACAGGAGAGCGATGGAGACCGAGGCAGGAGTGGGTCTGGGGGCAGCAGCCCTCAGCCCATTTGCTGTTTATAACGCAGTGCAAGGTGTCCGCAGGTGCCCATTCCTTCCCGTGTCCTTGCCGGAGCTGCAGAGCGGCGAAGCTCTCGCAGCCGGTGTGCCCAGGGACGGGGAGGGCAGCGGTGGAGCGCAGGGCAGGGCGATGCCTGTGCTGTCGAGACCAGCTCAGCCCCTCGCGTGGCCTCCTGCTGCTGGGGAGGCCGGCGAGCAAAGGGCTCTCCGGGAACCACTGCTGCCAGTTATCCCAGAGAGCTGGGACCCCCGAGGAGGGGAACGGGAATGGCCCCTGCCTGCTGGCGGAGGGCCTCTGGATCTGCCCCAGCCCCATCCTGGCTGTGCAGAGCCAAAGTGTCCACCTACCTTCATCCTCCTCATCTCCCTCACCGGCATCCGTGCCATCCCTGAGGATGCCATGGCAACAGGAGTGGCAGGGACGGCTGCGGGGAGGAGAAGCTGCGGCTCCGGTGCAGGGGCTCTGAGCCCTCGGTTTGATCCTCGGTGCTGCGGCGGTGCCCGGGGGCTGCGGGATGGTGTCCAGACCCAGCCAGTTCGGAGCAAGACTAGGATGGAGGTGGTCTTGCGGGTGCCTGGGGTGCCATCCCGTGCATGCTCCGGGCCCTGCTCTGCTTGCCCAGGCAGCACGGGCAGGCTGCGGGGGGCTGGGCACCCACCCGGAGGAGCTGCTGGCGTGCATGGGGCAGCGGCACGGGGAACACTGGTACCCAGAACCCTTATCCCGGCAGAGGGGCTCCTTCTGCCCCGCGGCGCCTTCCTCCTGGGCAGGGCAGAGAGAGGCGGAGGTGGCACAACTGTGACACTGAAGAGGATAGCAGAGATGTCGAGTGCTTTGCTGGGCCGCTCCAGCGATATCTCACCGCAGACAAGCTGGCGGGCAGCTCCCATCCGTTTATTACAGCTTTCTGAAGTTATAATTAGAGTCTGGCCCAGCCCAGAGGGGAGGGAGGCGCTTTCAGCTGCTTGCTGGGACCGTAATGGGTCTGTCTGGTCTGTGCGTGGTGCAGCTGTGATCCCCAGGGGCGCCTGCGCCGGGGCTGCGGTGATGCTGCAGGGGGCTGAGGCCGCGGGTGCGGGCTCAGGGACGGGGTGGCAAGGGGCAATCGCAGCTCTTTGTGCCTCTGAAGCCCTGCGAGGAGCTGCAGCGACTCAGCCCCTGGCTTGCCAGAGCCTGCTCCGTCTCCTGAGGAAGGGGCTTCTCCCCAAGACCCCCCCGGGAGCAGTGGGGCACAGAGGCGGTGGGATGCGAGCCCAGCCTCGCCGCTCTGCCTGCCTGAGCTAAATAGGGACCGTCTCCCCGGGGGCCGCGCGGCGCTGGTTCTATTTTGGGTGTTTTGCAGAACAGCTGGTGATCATCCCTTGCACCGCGCGGCGAGGGCTGCGCGCAGCTATTTCTGCCAGCTCATCCACGCACAGCCTCTTTTTATAAACACGCTTCCCCGGGGGGATGAGCGCAGGTGATGGGGGGGAGCTGCCAGCGCTGCCGTTTCGGAGGGGACCACTGGCTCTGCTGTGAATGCTGCTGCCGCCCTGGCTGGGGCACGGCCCGTGTCACCCGACCCACGGGGCGCAGTGGGGCACGGGGGGGTCCGTGTGCCCGGCATGGGGCAGCTGGGGGTCCCAGCCCTCCGGCGTGCTTGTAACTCTCGGCAGTCTGTGCTTCGGCCCCGTGGTGGGTTTGTCCCGCGCGTTGCTGCTCCTGGAGGATGCTGCAGGTGTGGGTTACTAATTAGGACTGATAACTGGTTTATGAAGTTTGGGGTCAGCCCCCCAGCCCTGCCCGCGCTCCCCGGGGAGGTGCAGCCTCCGGGGCCAGCAGGTCCCTGCCATGCCACGTCCAGGCCCGGCCATGCTCCTCGCGGGGGTCTTCACGGGCGAGGGGGACCGGCCGTTCCCGCGGCATCGTGATGTTTTTCCCCGCAGACCTGAGCAGGGCCAAAGCCTGGGGCAGGTTTGCATCTGCTTTAATCTTGACGCTGATTTCTCCTGCTGGGAAAATTAAGCAAGTACCAGCTCCCCCGGTGTAATGGAGATTAATTAGCTAATATCTGTGATGGCCTCTGCTAGCGACATCCCTGCCCCTAGCACCTTGGGTGGCCACGCAGTGGCTGCGTACAGCCGGCTCCGCGTCCCCTCCTGTCCCCGGCTTTGGCCAGAGGGTCGGGCTGGCTGCGGTGCCGGGGAAGGACAGCCCTGGCACAGGGACATCACCCGGGCACTGCTGTACCTTGGCCAGGCTGGGGGGAGGCAGCAGCTCGCCCTCGACGTGAGGGCGCTGGGAGCGATGGAGCAGGCGGGTGTTTGCTCCCATGTGCTGCGGCGTCGCCCCTCGGCAGGGCGGGGGGAGCTGGCAAAGCCCTCCGGGGCTGGAGGGGGTGTCCAGGGGGACCTGCAGCCCGCTCCTGCTCCAGCACAGCCATCGCCAAGCCTTTCTGCATCTTCAGACAGCTGCTGCCCCTTTACTCCTGAACGTTGTGGGTATTGCAGGGCCGGATGCAGCCCAGCAGAGGGGATGAATCCTGCGCGGGTGCTCTCGCATCTCCGGCTCTGTGAACTCCTGGGCCCCAAACCCTTCCTGACATAACCTGTGTTGGACGACCTCAACACTTCCCTTCTTGCTTTTGGAAGCAGCCCGGGTCTAAGCCTCTCCTGCCCAGGGGATAAAGAGCAGCGGGGCTGGATGGGGAGGGCAGGGTGATGGGCTGCAGGGGCAGGCTCCCGGGGCTCCAAAATGCTGCTGTCCTCCTCCCCCCGTCCACATCCCCCCCCTCTGCTGGACCTTTCAGCCTTCCCGGGCCCGGCTGTCCTGCGTTATCTCCAGCTGCGGTGGGGCTCTGCCCAAAATAGTGGCCTCCTGCCCCGTGCGTCGATGGATGCAGGCGGTGATGCAGCGCTTCCGAAAGAGGCTGCATCGCGGCGAGTGGGTCTGATGTCTCTATAGCAACCGCGGGGTAAAAATAGTGCAGCAGCTTTTTGGAGCCGTCAGGGCCCGGCAGGGAGAAGCTCCCGGGATGCGGAGTTTGGGGGAGCAGGGGGTCACCTGGCGAGCGGGGCTGGCGGTGCTGCTGCCCATGCCCGGGCTGCTCCAGGGCGGCCGAGGGGAGGAGGGAGCAGGACACGGGGCTCAGGACACCAGCGTGGTGGCGCAGAGTCCCGGGCTGCTCCTGCACCGACCCCCTGCCCGTCCCCTCGGCCCCACAGCACCATCCCAGTCCCGGCTCCTGGCCGAAGGCACGGTGATGGGCGTTTGCACGCCGGGGCATCTCTGGGGTGAACGAGTGTAGAGGATCTGCTGTGCCCAGAGCAGGCGTGCACAGTCACTGCCGTGTTGTTCCACTCGGATCCGAGGCGGTCCTCCCCGCTGCCGTCCCGTGTCAGAGCGGCAGCTCTGTGGTTGCGTCGGCCACCACGGACCGTGCGGGTGGCTGTGCCCTGCTGTCCCCCTCCCCGTGCCCGGGGCTGCCCCGGTTGTGCGGACAGCCCTGCCCCGGCTCCCCGCTGCGGCTCAGACCCCTCTGGGCTCTGCGCAGGGGCGTTGGCTGCCCAGCCGTGCGGGGGCTGTCGAAGCTCCAGCACCGGGTGAACGCAGGAGCAGCCTAAATCCCACGGGAGACCCCTGGGGCAGTGACTTTCGGGGCCAGCCGGAGCGCCCTCAGGGGGGTTTAGGTGTCTGACTCCGAGTGCCAGAGGTGGGCGTCTTCAGCTGCCCCAAAGCCAGCTCGGGCTTGCCCCAGGCTTGGGGGGGCATTTGTCCCCCGCAGTGGTTTGCGCAGGGGGCACAGGGGAGCCGGGGCTCTGCTGCCATCCCAGCGGTGCTGTGTAGTGACAGAGGCAGGGCTGTCCTCAGGCAGGGGTGGGCCATGCCGCTATCCAGGATGCCCCACGCTTTGGGGACCCTCTGTGGGCTGTCCCCCAGGGATGGGGACGCGTGGCAGGCGCAGGCTCTGCCCCATCCGCGCAGACCCACTTGCTTCTGTGCCACGTGCTGCCACGTGCGCCGGGGCTGTGGCTGCTGCTGCCCCGTCAGTGGCCCAGGTCCGTGCTGCAGCGGGAGCGATGCTGACTGGGACCGGGGCTGGGCAACGGGGTGCAGCGTCCTCTGCAAGGGATTGCACCAAAACTTGGGGACCTCGGGAGCATCGGTGGCCGTGAGGACAGCCCAGCCGGGGACCAGCAGCTTCACAGCATCACTCCCCACTGCAGAGACATGTGGGAAACCGCTTGCTCCCCTTTGCCAGCGCCTCCCCGGGCCTGGCTCTGCCTGCTCCTTCCTGGCAGAGTGAGTCTGGCATTACTTCATCTTCCACCTGCAAACGAAGCACAAACCGGCACTGGTATGGAGAGAGAACAATCCTGGGGGTGAGCCCCTGTACAACGCCGGCGCTTTGCCCTGCTCTGGGGACTTCAGCGCCTGTCTCCTTCTGATCCATGTCTGAAGCGTGAACAAAGTTTAAAACCTTCCTGCACGCGGGGAGCGTTTGGAGATGGGTGAGATCTGGGTCACTCTCCATCCTCTGCGCGACAGTGTGGTGCATTAATTAGACTTTGACTCTAATAAGTTGTGTTAAGGTCTGAAAATAGAAATGCCACTGCTATGTGTCACTGAACAGCGAGTGCTTCTCATTTTCTAATTACCGGTTGACATTTTGCACAATTAACTCAACGTGCTGGCCCTCAGATAACTGTGATTTCCATCCCTCGGATCCTGACCGCTGGGCTCCGGGCAGCCGGGCTGGGGGACCAGGCGGGACGCAGCCTGGTGGGCTCAGGGGCTGCTGCCGCGCCAGGAGCTCTCCTCCCTCACTCGGAGCGGGGACGGACGCTGCCCCGGCAGGCGGAGGGGCTGTGGGCAGCGCGTCTCCATCCTATCCTCACCCCTGGGCTTTCTGGCCCCACCATCTCCATCACCGGAGCCCTGGGCTCCCGAGGCGAAGGGTCACTCCAGAAAAACCTTCCTTTTCCCTCTTCTCTCACGTGTGGGCCACAGGTGGGGTGGGAATGGATTTTGGGAGCAGCTGGGAAAGCATTTGCAAACTCGGTCCTGTCCTTAGGGAGCCGTGTGCTGGGGAGCTACGCCTGCTCCGGCGAGCCGCGTCCGCGGCGCAGCGTCGTGCCCAGCTCCCCCGGACCTCCACCAGCCGCAGGGCCCCCGCTCCCCTCTGCCCCCTCTCCTCGCTCCCCCTCCGGCTCCCTCTCTCACCCCCACGGTTGGTGGTTGCCTTGGCAACGTATCCCTCTCCTTGCACTTTTTCATCCTTTTTCCTTTGTAATCTACACATTCTCGCACCTCCACGTTGCGGTTCGTTTCACCTCGGCGGTACCCCAGAGGGTCTGCAGAGAAGTTGGGTTGCAAGCGGGGAAATGCACTCCGTGCCGGGCTGGAGCCCCGTGGACCCCGCGGGGAGAGAGGCGGTGGTGGAAGGCGAGGACAGTCGTGTTGCAGCTGAGCGAAGGGGCACTGCTCTATCTCACCGTGGTGAACGGTGTCCTCCGTCCTTGCGAAGCCACGGGCTGTCACAGCAATGCCACCCGCTCCCCGAAGCCATCACCCCCCCGGGGTCCCCTGGTGCCGGGGCGGCCGGCCGGTCCCTGCAGCAGGGTTTGGGTGTACGTGGGCGAGCCCAGGGCTGGAGCGTGGAGACGGGCTGAAGCCTGCGGTGGAGAGCGGTTTCACACGGGTGCTCTTGAACCTGCTAACTCTGGGAGTTAATAGGCAGGCGTGGGAGGAGCTGAGTGGCAATTCAATTTGTAGCGATTATTTGCCAATTAAGATGAGCGCAGGCAGTGTCTGAGACAGGGGAAAAAAAGCCGCTTGGTCTGAGGACAGGGGTTGAACAGGCAGAGGTGAGGCTGGGAGCACGAACGCGAGCAGGGGAAGGGATGGGGCGGGTGATGCCGGCACCCCGTGTCTGAGACATGGCACGTCTGTCGCGGTGCCCACGGCTCAGGCTGCGGGCTCCGTCTCCTGCCGCCCGCTCTGCCTGCGTTAGGCAGGGGCGCGAGCCCGCCGGTGGCCGCCTGAGCCGCCTGCACGGCGCTGCGCAGTCACGCTGGGGCTGACGAGGTGCTTGGGTGCCCAGGGTGTCGGGGGCTCTCCAGGGAGCGAGCTGTCACGACGGGCAATAAACTCCACGGGGTTTTGTCAGTCTTTCTGGGGATTTTACCTGTTTCTTACCCGGCAGGTCCCTGCTCTGAGCTGCTGGAATTGCTGCTGCAGCTCCGATCCTTGCAGGGTGTGCGCAGTCGCTGAGGCTCAGCGGTGGCCGTCGTTACGGTGTTTTCTCACGCGTGCTTTGCAGTTTGATGGGAACAGAGAGATGCAGGCAGACTTCTCACCCAGTGCTCTTTTTAAATTTTATTTAATATTGTTAAACTGCGTTTTATAAATGTCCATGGCAATGAAATCAATGCGGAAATATTCCATTCGCTCATTTTGCTGGTTTAATTTTAGAAACTCTTTATCTCTTGAGAAGTCACTACAATGCTCTTTGGGCTGCAGTTCACTTCTAATCCTGTAAGGATCTCCGAACGTCACAGCGTGTGGAACAGCAGCAGCACAACATCAGTGCCCCGTCCTGGGCAGTGGCAGAGGCGCGGGGCTTCGGACCGAAAGGTGAAATATTGCAACGCGTGGGAAAGCGCTTTCTGACAAGAACTGAGAAGACCCCACGGCTGTGCAGAGGGTCTGTGTGGGGCTGGCTGCACAGCGCCTCTCCCCCCACCGCGCCTCTCCCTGGGGAGCACCGGCGGGACCCGAGCCGGCAGACGCTGCCGTGGGGTCTGCAGACACCCACCCGCCCCGGCACCCCGAGGGTCGGTGCCCCCCCTGCACCATGAACGGGTGCATCTGGAGACCACCCTCAGGGTGGGGTGTCTCTTCCCTGGCACCCCTGCTCGCTCTCTGCCCTGCCGTGGGGAGCACACGCGATGCAGCTCATCCCCCCCCTGCCCCGTCTACCCCCTTGAGACCCGGCGAACAGGAGCTGCTGGGTGAATTTCAGCAGCGTGTGCGTAAGGCATTGCAGGGTCCCGCGAGTGCCGGGGCGGCCGTGCCTGAGCCGTGCCGGGGACAGAGCCCGCAAGACGGGCATCGGCTGCTCCCGGCGCTCCTCTGCCCGGCGGCACTGGGCTTCTGTGCTCCTCACCCAGAAAACTTATTTCACCAGAGCGAAGGGTTAAGAAGCCAAACCAGCTTGTTTTTACTTACTATTACACTAACGGCAAAATACAGGGGGATTTTCTCCCCCAGACAATTTCCTGTTTCTCGGAGGGGCAGCCGGCAGCACCGCACTGCCCTGCCCCGAGGACCACGCGAAGCACACGTGTCCAGTTCGCCGTGCTCCTGCTTTCTGGTCTGCGGGGAACCGAGGCCGTGCGCTGGCATCCGCATTTCATCAGTGACCTCTGCCGAATTCCCATTCCAGACATTTTTTGTGCTCCAGGTAGGTTGGGTAAATACCAGGCTTGCCGTTCCGGCACTCCTGCCTTATGCGTGTAGTGCTGAGACCCAACACGGCAAACAGACTCTCGTCTAACAACCATCTTGATTTAAGCTCGTTTATATAGAAAGCAATTTTGTTTTGCCCTCATACCAATTCTGCCTGATGAAACATTCCTTTTCATGATCGTCTGGATGAGGGCAGCTGATGGGATGGGGGTTAGTGCGCTAGTTCATGGGCAGGGCGGTGGTGCAGGATGGTGCGCAGCCGGCGGTCCTCTGCTCCTGCCCCAGCTCCGTCGCTCGCTGGATCGGGGTGTCTCCATTATCCACTGCCCACGGAGAGCAGCTGCGTCTGTGCCGGGGCTGCAGGCGTCTCGCAGAGCAAAGTTAAAGGGTTTGGAGGGTTTTGGGGTCTTGTGTGCCATACGCCACACAAGTGTCACTGGTACGGATTTCTTCTTCCTATTTCTCTTCCCTGTAGCTTGTGTCCGTGTCTCTTGAAAGCAGATGACACCAGTGCTGCTCGCCTCTCCCCGGGCAACGTGTGCGGCCGAGTTGGGAACAGACAGCTCCGGGGGGCTCTCAACGTCGCAAGCGGCACAGCCCCCCCAGCCGGCAGGGCGGCTGCGGCTGAGACGGGGCCAGGCGCTGGACACGCCGTGCCGCAGCATCGGCCCTCGACGGCACAGGGCTCGCCCTGGCTGCCGGGTGCCGGGGGTGCCGCTCTGCCCAAGGGGACCGGGCTGACGGCGCGTCGCTCCCACCCGAGGGACTGAAGCCCACCTGAGGGTGGAGGCACCCGCGGGCGAGCGGCCGGGTGGGCGCCTGGCAGCCAGACGAGGTCAACCCGCTGCACGCGGTAAGTCCGTGCGCGCAAGGGCGTGCTCGGTTTGGAGACAAAGCCCCGCATTTGGGCAGTCGGTTCCCGACTCTGCCGCAGCCGAGGCCATCTGGGATGAAATTTTCTCTTGTTGCCTCAAAATGCCCGAAGACAGCCGTGGCACCATGTCCCGGCCAGGTGGGTGGGGGCCTGGGGGGGCCCCCAGCGAGGGGGCAGGACAGACGGACTCGTCCTTGCCCTTGGCTTTCCAGGACTCCGACCTTTTTCCCTCATTGCTACGTGTGTGTAATTGCAGTGACAATGGCTTTGGCCCGGGCTGTGGTGGAACAGGGGCTGAGCCACAGTGGGTAAACGCAGTGCCTGGTTAGATTCCAGTTTTTTCTTAAAATCACATAAATGAAAGAATTATTGGGGCAGCTATAATGAAAGGTGTCACAGCCAGGGACACGAGCAGCACCGGAGGGTGGACACCTGGGGAAGGGACGGCGCTGCTGCGGCACCTTATCTCTGCACTTCACAGCGTACACGTCAATGGAGAGCAGCTGGATTCTGCAGGAAGGCAATAAAATGACAATGTAGTCGCTTAGCCGGGGCGATACGGCAGGGAGAGCCTTGCAAAGACTGCAGGCTGCATTACCTCCTGAACGCACGTGGTGGGAGAGGCACAACTTTCCCCGGCCTGAGACTCACCCACAAGCTGTTCCTATGGACAAACGTACTCCGGGTCTGGAAAATAACTTTGTGGTGTGAGGTGTCCGTGTCCATGGTGCGTCCAACACACATCGCGTCCTCTGCCACCGCTGTNGACTCACCCACAAGCTGTTCCTATGGACAAACGTACTCCGGGTCTGGAAAATAACTTTGTGGTTTGAGGTGTCCGTGTCCATGGTGCGTCCAACACACATCGCATCCTCTGCCACCGCTGCGACACGATGCGCATCGCATCCTCTGCCACCGCCAAGACTTGCCACGGCTCCTGTCAGGTGAGGAGAGGTGCTCAGCGGAGGAGGGAGATGATTTGAGTTTGCATTACACAGAATGCTTGTCGGAAGAGAAGTGATCCGTATTTAACAACAGAGCAGTGTAATAACCTGCAATTACCTCTGCGCGGTGCCTGTGGGGGCGGCTCTTTCCCTGGCAGAGCGAGGGGTTGAGCGCTTCAGCGCTGCGCATGCTGCCGGGGTGGACGTGGCTGCTGCCAGCGCGCGTCCTCCCCCCTCGGCACGGTGCTGTGGGGGCCTGGCGCAGGGCACCGCGCTCGGCGTGCACCTAAGCGTGGCCAAGTGCCAGCACCAATGGGCGCCAGGACGGGCTGTGAGAGGTGCCGGTTGGCAGGGCCAGGGTTGGCAGTGCCGGGGCCGGTGGGTTGCACCGCCGGCAGGGCAGGACGGCTCTGGCACGGGCGTGGAGCGGGTCGCCGAGGAGCAACCGCGGCCCCGGGCGGCTGCAGTCCGACCGCTGTTCCCCATCCCCGTGGGCACCCGTCGCCATTGCCCGGGGGTGGCATCCCCCCGTGGCCCCGGTGGGGCCAGCCGCAGGACCCCGTCCTGGCACGTGTTGGGGGGGTGTCTTGGCGGCTGCTGCTTTTGCCTTTCATGCCCACAGGGTCCCCCTGAGCCCCTCACCCGCCTGCCCCGGCTGCGGCGATGGGGCTGGCGCCTGCGTGGCTGCTGCTGGTCTTCTTCCTTCAAGGTCGGCCCCGGCCCAGCTCTGCGGAAGCCGGTGGGGTTTTCCCAAGGGGGGGTCCTTGGCCTCTTTGGCGATCAAAGGGGCATTTGGTGTCTGGTGGGTGGAGGTGGGCTGGGTGCTGGGCACGAGGAGTGCTCCGCCGGCAGCGCGGGGCTCTCCTGCAGGCACCCCCCAGCGGCACCCCCGACTGGCAGCGCGTTCTCCAGTCCGGGCTGATGCTCACCTCCCTGCCTCACCTCTGCCTGCCCCATCACCCTGCGCCGCAGCGGCACGCCGCGTTTCTGCCCCCTTCCCCACGGCTCTGCCGGGAAAAGCCTCTCGGCTCCTTTGGTCGCTGCCCTCGCAGCCTGTCACCTCCGTGATAAGGGCTCAGACGGGCCGTGGCTGCGCAGCGCACACAGACGGTGCTGGCAGCGGCGTGCGGGGAGGGTCTGTGCCGCCCACGGCAGGCTCGGTGCGGGCAGCCCGGCAGCACCAGCTCTGCCGGGGCCGTGTCTGCAAAGGAGCGGGGTTCACTTCTGCAGCTGGGAATGCCGCGGGTGGGAGGCGAAGCTTTCCCGCGGGACGCAGCCCGTCTCTGCTAAACCGGGGGTCACCTACTGCAGAGAAAATAGCGGCTGTGGCCTGCAGGGGACCGGCGGGGAGGAGGGACGTGAGGGCTGGTGCACCACGCAGCCGCCGCGGTCGAGGAGCCATGGCACGCGTGTGCCGGCAGCCAGCCCCCGCGCTGTGCCGGGCCCTGGGCGCGCGGCATGGGTGCTTTGCCACGGCTGGCTGAAGGTCGACGGCAATTTTAATATCGCTGCTGAGTGAAATTTCCTGATTCAGCTTTCATGTCCGCTGGGACACTTATGAAATATCCGGACTCTGTTTTTTCTGAAGACGTGGAATTTCCTATTTATGGATTTAATATAAGGGCTACGTGCTCTGGGAGGGAAGTGGCTTGCTCAGTGGCAGTGCCGGTGCTGGCTCAGCCATCTCTCTCCCTCTGCGCTGACACCCCCCGGCCACGGGTCCCCCCGCTTGGCTCCCCATCGCCGGGGCTGGGCTGGGGCCGGTGTAGGGAATTCGGCTGCCTCAGTAGTTTTCCAGCCCGCGCTAAGCCTGCTTTTCATGGCTAATCACACCACCTGCCAGGGGTGAAATCCAAATGCACACTGACAATTCGCTGGCGGCTCTGTTTGGAGAGGGATCAGATGAGGTCCCGTCCCGCCGCTGAACCCCTCATGCAGAAGCTGCCGTGGGAATGCGGATGCTCGCGCCCGGCTGCTTCGTGGCTGCCGGCACCTTTCGGCTCTCACCTCACTGCTGCTTCCCCGGGAAAACCCCAGCACCGCCGGCCACCAAGTCAAGGCCCGGGGGTGGTGGGAGCATCCCGGGTTTGATCCCCTGGACCGGCTCATGGGGGGAAGCTAAGGAGGAACCTCCTCTCCTCCCACTTTGTTTTTGGGGCTCACTGCCACCTTCCCACCTCCCCGGGTGACAGGGGCAGCCCTGCCCGACGGAGAAGCTGGCGGGGCCGTTTGTAGAGCAGCACACTGCCCCTGCTGCCACCCGGTGGGGNGGGCCGTTTGTAGAGCAGCGCACTGCCCCTGCTGCCGCCCGGTGGGTGGGTGGGCTGAGGGGACGCCCTGGGACCCCCGAGGGCTGCGTGCCTGCTGCTGCCGGCCTGCTTGGGATGTCTGCTCGCTGCCATCCCCACAGACCCGTCCCCTGCTCTGCAGAGCCATGCTGCCGGGGAGGGGGCCCGATCCTGCCACCCTTTGCCCGGGTCCTGAGTCAGTGTGGGGGGGTCGCGCTCCGAGGTTATCACCTCGTGACTCCGGCTGGCAGAGCCAAATGCAAGGGGTGACAGAGCCCGCCACCAATATTGATACTCCCTCTCTGCTCTGAGGGGACATGTGAATTCTGCGGGAAGGGCTGGCTGCGGCAGGAGCACGCATCAGCGGCGATGCCCCGTCCCCCCGGCTGCGGCGGGGGCTGCCGTTGCGCTGCCTGCGGTGGGGACAGAGCGCCCGGGGTGCAGCCCGGTGCTCCCCAAACAGCTGCAGCGCGCGCAGGGAGCTGTTGCCCCTCCTGGCCACGGGAGAACGAACCCGGGGGGCCGAACCCCCCCAGTGGTGCTGCGCCTCCGACTCACTGTCCGGGGCCGGGTCAGGTCTAAGGAGTCAGGATCGGGCCCAGCTGTGGCAGAGGGAAGGTGTGGGCAGGAGGGTGCCTGCAGGCAGCAGCCGGGTTTGGGGGGGTTCATCCCCTCCCCGGGCCAGCCGGTGGTTGCGGTGCCCGGCTTGGAGCTGCCTCGTCCACGTCGCTCCCCGCCCCGACGCCTGCGCCTGGAAACGGAGGGGATTTGGGGCACCCACCCCGCGGTGGCTCCGGGACCCCCTTGAGCCTCTGTCAAGGAGAGGGACATGCAGGCAGTTGTGCGCAGGGGCTGCTGAGCTGGCGTCGCCCCTTCCCCGACAGCTTGGTCCCGGGGGAACGGCGGTGTCTCCGGGAGCCCCGTGGGACCGCAGTGGCCGTGGCTGGGGGGGGGAAGGCAGCCCTGGGGCGAGGGCTGCGCGGGCGATGGGTTTCAGCCAGGCCAGGCTGCCTCCCCCCGGCAAAGAAACCTCCCCCCGGGGCCGGCTCCTTCCTCTCCCGCTGGCCCTGCGGCCGTGGGGCGAGCACCCGGGAACGCCGGCGTGCCGGCACGGGCTCTGCATCGCCCCGCACCGCGCCCTGCGCGCGCAAAGCCTTCAGGGCAGGCAGGGAAGGTCTGACGGACCGGGATAGCTGGAAAAGTGGAAAAAAAGAGGCTGGAAATGTGAAGCAAATCCCCAGTGCTTTAGAGCAGCGGTTCGTGAGACGGGGGACAGCCCCTGCGGGACCCCCGGTGTCACCGCCTCGGTGGGGACACGGGCAAATGCCCCCTTACCTCGTGCTTTGGTTTGCTTCCCTAAATCCTGGCGTTGTTCCTCTCACTCACGGGGCTATCGGCTTTTCTGGCAACGCAGTTCCTTTCATCAGCTGCAGTTCGAGCCGTTTTGTGAGCACTCACCTTTAAAATCGTGTAAACATTTGGAATAAATAACTTTTAACGTAAGCAATTCCAGACACATAGAAAGCACAGGAGTTTTACACTTACGCAACACTTACTTCTGACTTTTATAGTTGCTCTTTATACTGATTCCAAAGAATTTCAAGCCACCGCCACTGAAACACAAGCAAATGGTAACGTGCTAAAATTGCATTTCAGGACCCCTCATACAAACAGTATTTCAAGACCTTTTTGAAAAAACCCCACATTTTCCTGCGGGAGACTTGTTGTAGATGCTGAAAGAGAAAAAGCCAGGAACGACAGAACCTGACAGCTCTTGGTGAAAAAAAAATAATGTTTCTTTAACCCTTGAGTTTGCTCTGCAGCCGCTTTTACTTAGAGCCAACATCTGCAGCGGAGCAAGCCAGCGTGCCTGCCGCATCCCAGCCGGCGTGGGCTGCACCGCAGCTGGGGACGGCCCCGGGACAGTCGGGGGCCGGCGTGCCGAGACGGTCGCTCATGTCACTCGCATACCCTTATCAGTTCTCCGTCCAACAGTTACAGTGAAGAAGCTGGGCTGGAAAAGTGATAAGGAGATGAGAATGGCCTCAGGAGACGTCTCCCCCTTAAAACTTTATAGAATATAAAATGCAAAAAGCAAGCTAGACCGGTAATGCGTGAAATAAAGTTTAGGACATCACCGGTTGCCTCTTCCCTCCGGTCAGCATCGTCTGTCGGGCGCGGGAAGGCGACGGGGTTTTGTGCTGGCGCGGGCGGGAGGTGCGGTGCTGGGTGCTCGGGGTGCGCGTCGCCTCTGCCTGCGCCGCAGCCCCAGCCCGCCTGCGCCGCCCGCAGCGAGTGCCCCGCGCCCCGTGGGCTCCCTCTGCTCCAGCCCCGCAGACACTCCCCATTCACAAATTTCATAACCTCAGTCCCCTCCCTGCGGGGTGGGACCGTCCCCCTCGGCCCCGCGCCCGCCAGGGCTCAGCCCAGCACCCCGGCCCGGCCGCGGCGGGTGGGGACCTGCCCGCCGCCGGATTAAGCTGTATAAATCGCGGGGTTTCAGCCGGGTGCGTTTGTCTGACGCTGCAGAAAGGTGCCGACAGCCGCCGCCCTCACCAGCGGCGCCGGGGGGACCGGGGCTGGGGGTGCCCCACTTCCAACAGGCAAGAAAACCCCACTGCGGCGGCTGGGAAAGGTCCGTTACCCCTGTCCCTGCCCGCCGCACCGGCTGCCCATGGTGCCACCCAGTCCCGTGCCCCAAGGTAGCTCCCCATGTCACGGTGTCCCCGTGCTGTCCTCCGCTTCTCCGCTCGTGAGCGATTCCTCCCCCTCGGCACGCTCGAGGGCGATGCTCCAAGGAGAGCGGCCAAGCCCGGTGCACCCCGGTGGGGTGGGTCAGCCGTGGGCACGCACCCGCTCTGCACCGGGAGGCACGGGGGAGGCGAGCGCCGGTCACTGCCTGCCGGGGCCGAACCTGCCGGGAAGGCTGTGGGGCGGTGACCGGCTCTGCCTGCCGGCGCCTTCGTCCCAGAGCACCCCAACCCTCCCGCTTTCAGCTCCAGCGCCGCTGAGGCTGGAGCCGAGGAATCCGGATCTCCACTCCCCGGCTCGGGCGTGTGCGAGCTTGTCACAGCCGTCGAGTCACTCGGCGCAGGCATCAGCAAGCGCCTGGGAACGGTCCTGCACCGGGCGCACGAGGGATGCTTGGGTTCAACCGGAGATCCTCTCCTGGCATGAGTCAGCGGCACACGAACCCCCAGGACTGCCCCGGCGCTGCAGGCGCGGTGATGCCGAGCGGGTGCTCCTGGCTCAACCGCCCCACGGTCAGGGTCCTCTTTGGGGATCCCCGAGGTGGGAGCGATGCCCCCCGGGGTGGGGACCCCTCCGCACGGCCAGGTCTGGCCCTGGCAATCACCAGTGCTCAGCGGTGATGGCACACTGGTGAATTTGGTCCAGCGGACGGCAGCGGCCACGGCCCTCAGCTGCCCAGAACCGGGCTGGGTCGTGGGGAGTCACCACGGGCACTCTGGGGCTGGGATGAGGGGCTGCCCCTAACGGCCCCCCGCTGTCCCCTGCCCAGGCGCACGGCCGGAGGTGGGTGGCAGAGCCATGCTGGGGTGCCCTGGGGATGGCATGTCCCCTGCTCCTGCCGCTGTCCGCACGGCTCACGTAGACGGGGTTGGAAAGCAGCGATGAGGAAGGTTTGCAGGGAAGGGTGGAGTCAACAAAGCACCCATCGATAGCCGTGCCCCGTGTCCTCCCTTCGGGTCACTGTCCCCCTTCCCCAACATCTCCCTTCCCCCTCACCTACTGCTTTCCCGGGGGCCTTGTCACCCTGTCCCGGGCCGTGTACAAGCACGGAGGGACCCCAGGGCGACCCTTCAGATGGAAACACCCTTTTTTTCAAGACTAAAACTTTTGCCTGGTTCCTCTGTTGGAGAAGAACGAGCTGTGGGAGCTTCCACACGTGCTCGCAGCACGGACCCCAGCGCCCATGCTCCCCTGTGGCACTGAGCTCGCGGCAGCTGTGTTTTCAGCTCATTCTTTTCTCAGTCCGGGTTTATTGGTGACCGTAACAGCAAGAGACAGTGACAGCAGTGGCAAGCTTGATGTGCCGCCCCTGGCTGCCCCCTCGGTCTGTCTGCACTTTGTGGGGGTCTCGGCTGAACCCGTCACCTCGGGGAGCAGTGGCCGTGCCATAGGAAGGGTGCGGGAGCTCGGGCTCGCCTGGCTCAGGAACAGTGTCTGCTGAAGCGCCTGGGGCCGCGTTAAGCCCTTTTGCATCTGCCGCTTGCCGCGGGCTCTCGGCGTCCAGCACAGCCATGCTCAGGAACCCGCACACGTCCGCTGACTCAGGAGCCTGCCCCGGCATTCCGGCCTCCCTCCGCGTGGAAAACACAGCTGGGGAATGTTTCCACTGGCGGGAGTTAACAAAAGCCTGCCAGGGGCAGGTACCGCACACGGGGAGACCCTTGCTGCCAGCCGGGAGCGTGCAGCTCCCCAGGGCCTCGGGCAGGCGGCAGCGAGAGGCGCCGTGGCCTCCCCGGCTCCGAGCCGTGCAGCGCCGGCGCTTCGGGCTGTTGGACGAGGCCACATTCAGCGTCTGACTTCGCTGGAAGGTACAAACTGTCCCATTTAAAACATCTGTGAGGAGAGGAGACAGATGTTCCCCTGCGTGGCGCTAAGGCGAGCGGCACCGCGCGCTGCCAGGGGCGCCGGGGAGCAGCACGCTCTGCCCGTGCCCCCCAGCCGCCTCGGTCAGGCACACGTCCAAGGGGCGATTGTGTCCCGCGGCTGTCTGGGTCCCACAAGACGGTCGTGGCTCAGCACGTGTGGAGACGGCCGTTGGGGTGCAGAGCAGGACCGGGGGTCCCCGTTGGGCTGGACCCGGTTAAACTGGATCAACAAAACCTCCGCAGGCAGCCGTGCCGGGGTGTGAGGGTCTGTGCCCGTGAGCACTAACATCTGGGGTGACAGCCCGTCCCCACAGTGTCCCCAGGGTGTTTCCTGGACNGGGTGCAGAGCAGGACCGGGGGTCCCCGTTGGGCTGGACCCGGTTAAACTGGATCAACAAAACCTCCGCAGGCAGCCGTGCGGGGTGTGAGGGTCTGTGCCTGTGAGCACTAATGTCTGGGGTGACAGCCCGTCCCCACAGTGTCCCCGGGGGGTTTCCTGGATAAACGAGGGCTTGCGAGAGGCTGTCCCAGTGCCAACCCTCCCCTGGAACCAGCCATGGGCTGTGCGCTCCCCGTGTCCCCCCAGGGCTGGGACCTGGCTCTGCCTTGGGGTGTGCCCCCCTCCACAGCCACACTGTGGGGACAATCCAATCATGTCCCCACTGCTTTGGATGGTGGGAGAGAAGAGGGGGGAGGACAAACGCCACAGGGCCATAAGAGCATCCCACTAGCGCCAGCGCCCTGCGCTGCCCAAGGCAGAGCGTGACCCGCAGCTTTCCCCCGAGCTGGGAGAGGCCTCGGGCTGTTTCGGAAGAGCCTCGTGTTTTGGGCTTAGCAGGAGGTTTGAGCCCCGTGCAGGAGTCCTGCAGCATCGCCGGCTGCACCAGCGGCTCTCACGGCGTTCCCACCTTTCCTGGCGCTGCCGTGCCGTGACCGGGTGCCACTGCCCCGGCGCGGTGGGAAAGCACGGCAGACAAAGCCCGCGGGACTGGCTGCGGCTGGCCGGAGCCAAGGCTTTTATCTTTGTGAGCCGCCAGTGGACAAGCACAAAAAGAAAGAGCCGCCCTGGGTCCCGTGTTGGTTTTGATGATTATGTAGCTGAGCAGCTCCGAGGGATGTGAACATTCGTTTCAGAGTAAACAAGGCTCGCTCCCAAAACGAGCTTCTCTGCAGAAGCTGCTCATTCAGGATGCCGACGTGATGGCGGTGGGGCTGATGCCCCAAAAGGAGGGGCAGAAACGGGGCTGCAGTGCTGAGCAGCGCCGGGAGAGAGGTGGCACCAAGGGACGTGCTGTCCTCCAGCCGTGCCGAGCTGGACGTGCCTGGGGGGAGCACGGCCTTGGGCAGGACAGGAGGGGGGCGCCGGCAGTGTTTGCTGAGACGTGGCGTGAATTCGGACAGGCCGGTGCTGACACACCAGTTCCCGCGGCGGCCAGTAGGGCTCTGCTTGTGGGGCTGGGGTGTCCCTTTGGGTCCCAGCTCTGCTGGGTTGGGGTGTCCCATCACATCCCGGCTCTGCTGGGCTGGGATGTCCCATCCAGTTGCGTTCGATGCTGGTTGATGCCTGGCGCCCGTGGGGCAAACCCCCTTTGGCAGTGGGGCAGGAGAGCTCAGGACACGCTGGCCAGGAGTGTCTAGGGCCGAGGTCCCAGCAAGGCCCTGGGTGCGAGGTGAGCTCCCTGCGCTGGTGCTCCCATCTGCGGATTTATTTGTGCTTACTGGCCTCCCCCCACATACTTCTGTTATTAAAGTAGCTCTTGGAGGCAGACGAAAAGTGAGCTTTCTCCTGCTGCCCTCCGGAGAGGGGAGAGAAAATCCCTCTGGGGTGGGAGGAAATTGCAAATACCTCCTAACGCCTCCCTTTCCCCGCGGCTTCCTTCCCCCGAGCGGCGGGACCCGCTGGCTGCCGGGGATCGAGGGTGCCCTGGCACATCCAGCCTGCGGCAGCCTCCTGCCCAGTGGGTACTGCGGGGTGATGTGCCAGAGCTGGCAGCAGACTAAACGTCCTGAAGCTCCAGTTTAGAGCTGTCTTCCAACTGGTTTTCACTGATTCTGGCCTGGCACGGACATCCCACCTTTCCCTGGGTCAGCAGCACCCACTGGTGCACGGGGGTGTCCCAGTCTCCCATGCAAGCACCAGGTCCCGCAGGAGCAGAGGGAGGCACGGCCAGGCACCCAGGGTCTCCCTCCAGGAGTGGGCCCATGCGTGTCCCTTGTCCCCATGATCCCCCAGCAGCAGTGTCATGGCCCTGCTGGGCACTGCCAGATCCCGTAAGTGGTGCAGGGTGGTGGAGGAAGGGCTCTCCCGGCAGCTACCACGTCCCAGCAAGAGCACGGCACTGCCAAGAGGGGTGCGCGGGGTGCCGGCACCTCGGGGCGAGCTCGCCAGGAGCAGCAGGGCATGGTCGGGGCATGCTCAGCCCCTCTGCCACCCTGTCCTGCCCCAGCGTGGCGCAGGGCTCGGGGCTCGGCCGCGCACCGCGAGGCTGTGGGGAGGCAGATGCCATGCTCAGAGGGATGGGCAGCTCCCCTCGAGCGAGTCCTCTGGTTCGCCCGATGTCCATAANCCCGATGTCCGTGCAACCCTTCGACCTTTCCAGTGCCATCCAGGCTTGCTCGGAGCCACTGAGGGCCAGCGGCCGCATGCCCCGGTGTGGGGGCCGGGGTGCGGGGTGCCCGGGTGGCCGTGGGGCTGCATTGCCTCCCCGCAGCCGCTGGATGTCACCTGCAATATGGACTGCGTGCGGCCGGCGCCGCACGGCTGCTGGCATGGCTGCTGGCACAGCCTGGGCTGCGGGAGCGATGGAGCAGCTCTGCCCCGGTGCAGGGCACCGGCCCCGCCACCAGACCGGGATGGAGAAGGGCTCTTGTGCCAGCCGAGGAGCCAACGCCGGCAAATCTGCCCGTGCTGCATCCACATCTCCGCGTCCAGGGCTGGGACACCCAAAGCCACCATCCTCTGGCACCCCGGAGGGCGGCACCCTGGGTCTCGGTGTGACACCCCTCACGTGTCCCGGCACCAGGGCGGTCCTGGGGACAGACAGCCTGGGCAAGGCGTCAAACATGATTGCAGCGCCAGGTCCCAGAGCCTGTGCCCAGCGTGCTGCCAGCACGGTGTGTGCTGGTTATTCACCAGGAAAATCGCTGCAGTATTCAAACANGAGCCTGTTCCCAGCGTGCTGCCAGCACGGTGTGTGCTGGTCATTCACCGGGAAAATCGCTGCAGTATTCAAACGCGCCGGCGCAGGACCTGCCAGCCCCTCGCCTGCAGTTCATGGCACACGGCGCAGCTTCCTGCCCGGCTGGCCATGCACGGCCTGGCCACGGCGAGGGTGAGGAGCAGAGCCCCTCAGGCTGCTCTGGGCAGGGCTGGAGGAGCTGCGGGCTGGCAGGGGGACATGGCTTTCCCTGTGCCACCAGAGTGGGGAGGCTGAGGGTGATACATGGGATCTTATAGAATCACAGACTGGTTTGGGTTGGAAGGGACCTTGAAG
>RSEF01000010.1:22053435-22065870 GCA_003993805.1 Himantopus leucocephalus | reverse complement strand
GCGGTTTCCAAGGCACAAACGTGTTGTGTTTGCAAAAGTAAGGTTTGAAAGTATTTTTCCTCTGTACGTAATCTTTTTGCCTGTTTATTTTTAACCTCTGTGACTGGCGGTATAAAACTTCATTTTACCCTTCTGGAATGTCTAAGGGATGATAAAAAAATGCTTTTGCCATCAGTCCGAGCACGTAAAACCTAGTAGCAAGAGCATCAGTGTGTTCTTGTGCTGTCAATAACCATCTTCCAGACGTTTTTACAGATGGATACAGTCATAAGATATGAAAGTTTTGTCAATGTTCACTTATATTTAAATCATCATTTCAACTTGTCGAGTCCACCTTCCCCTCTATGAATGATAAAAATGATGTAAGACTGTATTGCACTGATGTGCAGTATTTGCTGTATTGCGGAAGTTCTGAGTTGTTTATTGATTCACTTCAGTGCTGTTTTCGTTCTACCAAGATTTTGATGACCTGACCCCTTTTGTAGAACTAATGCCGGGAGTAAGTTTTGTAATGCAAACGAATACCTATATGGACAAGTTTTGGTATTGATATAGGATCACCCCAGTTTGTATGGTGCTTGGTTTGTGTTTTTTTTTTAATAAGTATATCAAACCACTGTTAAATAATTTAGACAATCAGTTCAGAGACTCGCTTCCCAGAAGCCTGGGACGTCTCTTGCGTGCCGTGTAACTGTACAATGAAGAATAATTGTTTTTTTCTTTTTGTAGGATGGATACTCACAGTTATCAGCTTATGAAAGGAAAAGACTAAAGAACATTACAGAAAATGCTAAATTCTTTGCTGCCTTAAAGCTGCATGAGGTTTGTATAGATTCTAAGTAGCTTCAAAATGTGCTTTCTCCAAGTGTGGTGATAATTGTACTGTCATCCTTCTTGTTGTGAAACCCTTCCCTAACAGCGACAGGTGTGTGAGGAGAGCCACAAAAATGTCCTGAGACATCAGGACTGCCCTGACTGGATAAAAAATTGGGGGTTTGTTCTGCTGGGTAGCTTTTTCCAAGGGGAGGAGATCATTGGTTAAACTCACAAACAGCAAAGAAAGCAGAACTGCCCTGACACGGTGTCCCGTACCAGCAGCCCCCAGCCGTGCTGGTGCGTGTGGTCCCAGAGCTGCGGACCCAGCAGGACCAGATGAGGTGACCCTCGGGTAAAACGCTCTCGTGAAGGTGCCTGTGTGTGTGTTCTGGGCAGTGTAGGTGCAGTATGTGCAGCGTCCTGCTCGCTTGTGTAACATGTGCTCCCACCCCTTCCTGTGCACCCGCATTCCCCGTCGAGGGCATTGCGCTCTTGCGTTTCCGACGCAGTGCACGCAGGTTAGTTGGTTATCTAACTGAAAGGCTGCAGGGCACCAGGTGGCAGGTCTCGGGTTTGGGAGGGTTCAGCTCACCGCCCTGTGCTTGAGACGCTTTTGGGAAGAGCCTGCAGGGCGTGTGCTGCTGGCGCTCTTCCCCGTGTCCTATCTGGTCTGTGCCATAGGGTGGATACAAGTGTGGTATAATTCTTCTTGTATTGGAGAAGTTGTCTAGAGAGTTAAGGTAATGGGACTTCAACTGCTGTCACATGAGTAGATCCAAATCTTTGCCCTTCTTTCCGCACTGGTTCATTCTCTTACTTTTTTTTTTTCTTTTTTCTTTTTTTTTTAATTCATAATGTATCCCTTTTCTGGCAGCAGTGAGTGAATTACCCAGTTACCTCCTTGAACGGCTGCGTGCTTGCTTGGTCATTTTACCAGGTTGCAAGACGTGGTTGGGCCTGTCTAGTAGGCAGTAAGACTCCCCACCGCCACGACTGAAACTTGAGTGGAAATAACTCCTTTTCTTCCAGTTATTCTCAGAGAGGTCAGTAAAGACTAGGCAGTCTGACTGTAATCACAGCGCTGCCTGCAGAGTAGCGAAGACTAGCAAAAGGAGCTGTAGCCACCTGGGTTACCGTTGGCACTGGCCAGTGGGGCAGCGAGTGGTCCTAGTGGTGAGCTGGACACATCTAAGCTTTTCCAGAGCCCAAATGAGCTAAATACCTGTCTTCAAAATGTAATGGAGAGAGGCTGTGAATGGAGGCCTCTGCGGTTACAGGTTCTGCTTTAAATGTCCTTCGGTGTCTGGTGCATAGCACTTGGAGTATTTTCTGTGTTCCGTAAAGAGAACAGCTGCAGAAAATCCAGACTGTGCTGCGCACCGTTCACAGAAATCAGGGAGTTCTTGTTGGGACGTGGAAGGAAGTGGACACTACAGAGCTCGATGTTTAAAAATCCCTTTTTATTATTGTTATTGTTATAAATAATTGCAATATAGTTTATTGCAGCCTTTAGATAATTGTATTTTGTACAGGTTGATCTTTTATGCTTGTTATATATATGTTTAATCTTTTTTTTTCTTTCTCTTCAAGTCAGCTGCAAGACTTCACCAAATTGCAACTAAAAGTCAGTCTCGTGTCACCAAAAGGTAAAATAACTTTATATGAAATTTGTGTCACTGTTCCTTCACTGTGTGTCTGCTGTTTTAGCACTTCCATCTGCACATGCCTGGTACTGCGAAGAGGGAGAGCTAGTGAGGAGTCTCCCCATAAAGCTAAATATGAATAACTGATTGTCTTAAGCTGTATGAATTCCTGAACGGGTAGCTCCTCTAGGTAGTGCCTCTCCTCTGCCATCCTTTGGAAAGAAAATGACAGTATTAATATCTTTTCCGTCAAATTACAGAATATGTTCTTTTTGTGATATTTGTATTAAGTTATTTCAAGCCCATTTCTTTTTTCTGATGATATTTTTGTATGATGGCTAAAGAAAAAAATGTTAAATGATGAAAACAAATGATGGGAAAAGGCGTGGGAAAGAAAAGGAGGGGGGAGAACTAGGTGCAAGGGATAGAGTAACCAATTAGTGTAGAAGAAAAGACATTTAGCACTGCCAAAACAGTGCCAGGCAAAG
The DNA here is from genome assembly GCA_003993805.1 of Himantopus leucocephalus. Taxonomy (NCBI): domain Eukaryota; kingdom Metazoa; phylum Chordata; class Aves; order Charadriiformes; family Recurvirostridae; genus Himantopus; species Himantopus leucocephalus. Next base: position 22,062,923 of record RSEF01000010.1, on the reverse strand, counting down.
CAGAAAAATGAGCTTAAGTACAAAACAAAGAATAAGATATATGATGAAAGAAAGTGCAGAAAGATGACTAGATCAATGAGTGGAAGGATGAATTATAAATAAGGAGGGCTGGGAAGAAAAGTGACAGTGGCAGGATGTATTACAAGCAAAACAAAAAAGCAATACATATATACGCATTGCGAAGTGCTTTTTTTTTGTTGATCGTTGCTATCACTGAAGGCAAAAGCTATCGCAGCCCTCCTAAAGTGAATCAGAACCAGTTAGGCTGTAAATCTGGGCCAAGGTGTTAGAGCTGTAGTCTTGTACTTAAATGCAGAGGGCATATGTTATTTAACTGTGTCTGTAATTTTTAAATGTTTTAATTGATCTAGAGCTAAGCCTAAAAAGGCAGAAGATGAAACAGTACGGCGAAGATCTATGCGCTTGCAAAGAGCAGAGCCTTCGGGAATTCCAGTGGAGGAGATGCCTGCCCAGCCAGCAGCAGAGGAATATGTAAGATGGGGAAGGGTTAGAGGAGATATGTGTGTTTATACACAGAAGCTTGATAAAAACGGTGCTGGGGAAGCTGACTGATAATACTTGTCATTGCTGAGCTTATTGCAAAAATCTTTAGACATTTGGGAAGGTGCGTTATAAAGTGGCAATAATAAAAAGTAAATTCTTTCACCCTCAAGCATCTTGAGTTAGCAGGCTTGCCATGTCCTCTCTGAAAGTTAGTCAATATTCTGTGACTCGGGTTGATGAAATGGTGCGGTTTTGGATGATCAGAAGGGTCCTGAGGTAAAATGTTACGCATTTTTCAACAGCCCATAGATTTGAGCAGCTTTAAGTTCAAAGTTTTATTGCTCTGTTTTAATGTTATTTCACTGTAACTTTTGATCTAGTTTATTTTGCTTTGCAATTTTTACTACCTCTTTGAAGTAGTTATATAGCAATAAGTAAAAATTCTGTTGCTCTAAGAGATGGGAATTTAAATCTTCCATGGTGCTGTAGAGTAAAGCTTAATCTCTGTAATACAGTTCTTGAAGATCAGCCTTGCTGGAGTGTCAGAAAGGAGAGGAAGAAGACATGGGGTAGCTGTTTGTCTTCACTGTTGTGTTTCGTAAAGTTCTATTTATCTTTTTAATAAGATTTGATAGACTTTGTTGTTATGTTTATTTCTTGTATTATCATAGGTGTGTTCTCAGAATACCTGGTGTGTGCAAAGTAACAATTCACCCTATTTGTAGTTTTCATTGATTTGAGTTACGAAAATCACTAATGTCATTCCAGCCTCAGGTTCCAGCCGGACCTTTGCCAATGGTTCCAGAAGATCAGATGGAGAACAGTAAATTGACAGAGGGCTTATTGACTACATGGATGAGGATAAGCGAGGTATTACTAGTTACAGTTAATTATTTTTGGATAAAGTAATTTAGCTTGAGTTCGAAGTAATCTAATTCTGATAAATACTTCCTTTCTGTCTGTAGATGAAGGCTAATGATACCGAAAAGCACACGTGTGACATGAAAAGGTGAACTGAAGACAGCAGCTAAAAAAACGGGTGTTATCATCTTCTCCTTCTTTCTTCTCTTGAATGGCTAACATTTTAATGGTGTTGTCTAGATACCAAGACAGCCTGAACAGCATGGTCCTCAGTGAAGATAACATTAAAAAGGTTGTGAAATATCGAGTGTGTTCTATGGCTATCCATCCTTCTGAAAGCATCATCTTTGTGGCAGCTGGAGACAAGTCTGGGCAGATCGGTCTCTGGAATGTGGTGAGTTGTTAGTGTGCTCTTCACCTGGCAGGGCTGTCTGTTGCAGGATGGGTGCAGATGGGGCACAGCCTGGGGCGTTATTTTGTCAGGCTCGCAATGGTGTTTTAGACTTTCCCCATTCTTATGGATTACACCCGGGTGTCTGTTAAATTGAAGCTCACCAGAATTGCTCGAAAGGTCGGTCTGGTCCTTGGCAAGGCCAGGTTTAACGGGAGGAAAGGTTGCACTGGTAATTTTTAGGGGCAGAGTGGAAGAAAAGGGATCACTACCTGAAACAATATTATCAGTGAGGGTTAAAATTCCCATTCGCCGTTGAGAGAATCAGGTTCTAATTCCAGTACCCTTGTAGCAATACCACAACTAGGTTTTGGAGAGTGAGGCGAAATGGATGCTCAAGTATTCCTTTTTTGTTTGTACGAATCTTGCGTAGCTGCAGTGAGTCACTGTTTTTCCCAGATGGCAGAGATGAAATTGCTATACCAATATGTATGCTGGCACCTATTTACTTACGTTGTGTCTGAAAAATAGCTTAGCATTTGGTGCTTTGAAAACTTTTGAGGGCTTTGCAGATAGTCTCATCATCGTTTCTGAATTGCCTTAATTACTCCTGCAGCAAGAATCCTTATTCATGCCCTTGACTTGCACCTTTGTAACCTTCCTCCGCTTTGATCCCACGTCATCCAAGCCAGCTGCTTGAAGTTCACATGCGTGCAGGTTTTCTTCTCGTTTTCTGCAATGCCGTTAACCTCTCGAGTTTCTCTCAATTAATTTCTGCTTTGACAGCNGCAGCTTCAGGAAACTGACCAAGAAAATTCAGCTCTGAGACTCTTACTCAATTATCAAGGAGTTTAAACTGCTCCGTACAATTTAGAAAGCTCTGACTGTGCAGNACAGCTTCAGGAAACTGATCAAGAAAATTCAGCTCTGAGACTCTTACTCAATTATCAAGAAGTTTAAACTGCTCCGTACAATTTAGAAAGCTCTGACTGTGCAGCTGCAGTTACTACCTGTCAAAGAGCATGATCTGCTGACGGGGAGGCTGAGGTCTCTGAGTGCTGCAGGCTCTCTTTGTGGCCTTGCAAAGACATTTCAGGGGAAGCCTAGAATTGTTAAAGCTACTCTTTTCCCTTTTGTTCTCCCTTTCTTTATTTTCCTGAAGTGGGTTCAACTTGACCAGGTTTGGGAGCAGAGTAATCTTTGTGGAATGAAGCGGTACTTGTTCTGAAATTATCTATTCAGTTTCTTTTAAAATATCAGAGCTTGAATGATGCCAAAATTAGAAGAGAAGATGGAGGAGATTATGCTTTACATTCACTTTGTGAATATACATTCTCTATAATTTAGTTTGAGTTCGAAGCAACCTAATGTGTACATATTTTGATGTAAAAGGCATACGCGTACAGTTGGTCCTCAGCGAGCTGTTCAGCTGTGGTAAGTGAGAAACCAATTCTGTCAGTGAACAAGAGCCAGATACAGTATTGATGGCTGCAGTGACAGAAGTGCACTTAAATTACAGCAGGAAATGGCAGCTTTTCCTAATTAGGAAACAGAATTCTGAAACTGAGAGTAAATTCTTAGTGCTCTTTTGAGCTACATTTCTTTTATAGTGGTGAAAATGGTAGTGGGAGGGAGGTCGTAGCCTGGCAGTGCTGTGTGGAGTGGTCTACACGAGGTCAGTTCTCTCTTCCATGAAGAGGTGAAACTCCCTTGTCCCAAGCCTGGGCAAGCTGTGCTCCCAGGCAGCCTGGCTGCCCCTTAGCTGTGCTGGTGTCTCCATGCACCAAGCACCCGCCTGCCTCCTCCGTGCAGTTGTCCAGAGCAGACTGAGAACATTTGAAAAACAGAGACTTTACTGTGAAAGTTTATGGTTGGACTTGATGATCTTAAAGGTCCCTTCCAACCTTAACAATTCTATGATTCTATGAAAGCTGCAGTAGTTCATAGAAATAACTACAGCGATTAGCATCTGTGCTCATTGAATCTCGATTGTTTTTTAGAACGGTAAGTCTGAAGAAGGAGCACCTGTCTTCATTCCACACAGCTATTCGGTCAGCTGCATGCATTTTTCTCCATTTAATCCTGCTCACTTGCTGTCTGTAAGCAATGAGTCTCTGCGATGTGGTGATGTTACCAGAGCTGTCTTTGATGAGGTGAGTGCTCCCACGGCTGTGCTGCAGACTCTTTGGAAATCTCTTAGTGTGTACTGCTGTGAAGTTTTAGTCTCGTTGTACCCAAGTTGTTATTTGTTGGTTGTTTCGTTAACAAGGAAGTTCAAGATTCCATTTCCATGAGGACACATGAAGTAACCTTTAATTAACATCACAAAAATATGGAGATGCTGCCTGCTGAATAAAACAGAGTAACAGCTTGGGCACTGCCAATTTCCTTCCTGCAGAGGCAGTTGCAGTTACTGAATTTAATTTCCTATCTTTGTACTTAAGCAATATGTGTGCCTTTACAAAAGCAGTACCTTTTAATGATGACAAACAACAGCGATTTAAAGAACTAAATCTTACCAAAACAAAACCCCACCCAACTAAACATTGTAAAACAACATAAAGCATGAGTTGACTTTGCTTTTCTCAGACTTAAGTGAGCAAAATGCTGCGACTGCCTTCACGGTGCGTCAGACAGCGTAACTGAGGAGTTTCATGATGCTTGCTTTGTTTGCTTATTTGTTGACAGATACATCTGCATTGATTACCTCTCCAACATGGGAAATACAACAAGCCACAACAGTTTAAAGCGCTTTTTTTCCCAGCCCTTACAAGCACTGTAATTTTGGTGGGGTCGCAGGCAGGCCAGCTGCTCGGGAAGTATCTGCTGTTGGTGGGTCAGGAGGCCAGGAAGGTCTTTCTTTGAGACAAATGCTTGCAAGAATGTGTCTTCAGAGGTTGGGGGAAGAGAAAGGCCATTCTCCTGCTCCATTTACCTTATGCCCACTTACACAGCCTTGTGATACCTCTAGGAGTAGTACTGCCATTGGAAAGAATACAGCTACTGATGAGGAGAGTCACGGCTTGACATCCTGACTCTGATCTCCCAAATTCTAGGAAGCCAAATTCACATTTCTGCACCCGATTAAAGGTTTCTGTAGCATTGGAGAAAGGAATGCAATCGTTAACCCTCACTCACTATGCACTTGAGGATAACAGCTGTTTGATTACTGGAATCTAGAGGTGATAGTGTCTTGGAGGAGTTCTGACAGAATTCAGAGTATGTTGCTGCCGGTTTGTTTTGGATGGTTAATTATCTGTCTCCTCTGTGGAAAGCATACCGGTTTTACAGAAGGGTTACCTACCTGGATAGCTGAGGCTGGAGCTATCAAATTAGGTAGTCTTCATTAGTATTGTTAGTATATTAAAAAGGGAAAGCATGAAATCTACAGCCTGTAGAGCGTTGTGGGTATTATGAATAACTCTGTGCATTTTGTTGAATAGTTTCAGTTACATTTGACCTTTTCTATGCTCAGATATGCAGAAGTGAAGAAAGCTTATCTTCCTTTGACTTTTTGGAAGATAATGCCTCCACTGCAATAGTAGGGCACTGGGATGGCGATGTTGCTGTTGTGGACAGACGGACCCCAGGAACATCTTCAGAGCTTTCTGCAGACATTGGCTTCAAAAGAACGAGGACAGTCCATGTTCACCCGGTGAAAAAACAGTATTTCGTTGCTGCTGGCTCAGTGTATGTAGCTCAAAATGAACTGCAGTTATTTTGTGTTTTCAGTGTTCTGTCTGCATTGATGTCTGAACTCAGCTGTAAACGGCACGTTTGGAGGGCAGGAGCAGCTGTTGATGAGGCAATTTCTCAGCATCAGCGAATAGCCAAAGCTTTCTTGATCTTTTTAGAAAACACATTTTTAGTTCTTAGCGGGATTTCAGATGTGATACACTTTTGACTTTCACTTTTGGTAATGGGTACAAAAGGGTCTTCTGAGTCACTGTTTTTTGACAGATCACAGCGTAGAGGGGTTTTAATGAGATGGTGGTTTGGGGTGGTTTTGGTGCACTTAAAATCCTGTGGAGCCACTGGCCGTTTGAGTGAATATGCACTCCTGAACGCAGGTTCTCAATGCAACTCGCATAAAACCCGCGGTGTCCCTCGAGCATTTTTTGGTAAACGGAACATAAGAATACTAGTTATTTAACTGTCCCCTTGTAAAGTGTTGTGTGTGATATGTGTTGCAGGGATGTTTGTATTTATGATGTTCGATACCTGAAGTCTAACGGGAACACGCCTGTGAGCTCTCTTAAAGGACATACAAAAAGTGTTGCTTCTGCGTATTTCTCACCTGTAACTGGGAACAGAGTAGTGACGGTGTGCGCTGATGATAAACTGAGGTAAGATGCTGTGGGAAGGAATAATCTTCATGGAAAATAACAAAAAAATACCAGTTGGTATGATTTCCTATCTGCATTACCCATAATTGAGAGGTTCCTGTCTTCGTCACTTTTTTTAAAAGTGATAAAGATTTACTTGCATTGGCACTTTTAATGTTGCATGATTTTTTTGTGTGTTTTTTTTTCCTAATTCTCGTTTTCCTGAAGAATATTTAATAATCAACAGTAAAATATACAGGTGCTGTTAATCTTTAAAACAAACAAAAGAACAAAAAAAAACAAACAAAAAACCCCAAACCAAACAAAAAACAGCCCAAACCCTGGCTCATGAATGTGAAATCCTTAGAAACAGAGTTTATTTTTAGCTGCTGGTACTTAAAAGTGTGGTAATATCAGCTCTTTTGTTACTAGCTACCATTTAATTAATTTAAGCTGCTGTGAGTTGTGTTGTATTAGGGTTTTTTTTCTACTTTGTAGTTTCGTGACCACAATTTAGGTAATCTATTCATGTAGATACCTGATTGCATCTGCATATTCACCACGTACATGTTTAGAAGTCCTAAATTGTATGGAAGACTAGCAGGTACAAAATGGGGGCCCCAGGTAAGGCCAGGTTGAAAATCAGGCATCTGCTCTGCAGGTTGCATGTGGTTTTAAAGGACAGGGTAACTACGTGTACTCTGGAAAGAATCTGAATATGGTGCAGCCAATACAGTGTTATATGTTTTGTCTGGAAATCTGCTTTTCTTTCTTCCCCTTCCACATACACAGGGAAGAGTTCTTTGTGAGAGTTCTGCGTTGCTGCAATGCTTTCTTTCCTGTGATTTATTTACTATAGATAATTGAAGATTGTTCTCCTAGTAGGCTTTGTTATGAAAATTGTAAATCCTTGGCACTAACAGAGCAAGTGTCAGTGTAAAAAAACTGATGTGAATAAACTAGAATATTTCTGCTTGACAGAATGGGGAAACAGATACAGGATCATTTATTCACTGCCTCCTCCAAATTAAAAAGAAAGCAGCTTTTAACCCAGCAGCTTGTTGAACTTTTTGCCCTGGGGGGTTTGGGATCCTAAAAGCTTATGTATGGGGGGTGAAGGAGAGCCCAGGACGGGAGATCGGTTGATGGTTTCTCCATCAGTCGAGCCCACACCTGCCTGAGGAAGTCCTGGCACTGGGAGCTGTTAGAAGCTGTTAGTGGTGGTATTCCGCTCTTGGCGTGTGTTTGCCTTCTCCTGCGTTCTTCCCCAGGCAGCCTGTTTGTGCAGTGGCTAAAGGGACAGGCTGCTGGGCTAGAGGAGCCTCTCGTTTGTCCTAGCAAGCCGTTCTTGTTCTCTTCTTATAAAGCTTTCAGAAAGGATGACCTTCAGCTCTAGCTAAAAGCAATTAAAAAAGCAAATTAATTGTACTTGGAATGTTGGTGCTTGTAAGCTGGATGTGCTCTTCGTTACTGTATTCCAGACTCTAGTGTGGTCTGGCCTGTGCTGATCTGCGCAAGGTGCTTCATGAGCAAAGGGCTGCCTTTTCAGCACACGTACATTTCATTACCGCACTTGTGTGTTATAGGGTCTACGACACCACCTCTTTGTCATCGGCAGTCGCCGTTCTCAGTACCATCAGGTAAGCTGAACGCACTGGGGCTGAGGGCAGTTCTGGCTATGGCCGTTCTGCTCCAAGTGCACTTGTGGCACGAGCGACGGGTGCGCAGCGGCCACACGGTGCTGTGTTCCCAAACAGCCTCGGGGTCGTCGCCAGCTGCAGAAGCGAGAGCAGCCCTAGGACCCTCCTAGCCTGAGAATTTGCCCCAATCCTCCCGGGCGCCTTTTGTTTGTAAAGCACGACTGCGGCATAGCCTGCTTTGAGTCGGTAAAGTCTGCAGGGAAGCTTTCGTGCCTTCTTAACAGTAAAGTGCATGTGTTTGGGTAGAGTTTCAACACTTGTAAGACACCTTTGTACTCCAGAAGGGCGAGTCATTGTCAGGGTTGGTTTGCTGAGGAGCTGGAGCTAGATCAGGGACTGCCTTGAGAATTCTTCGTTTGCAGTTTATTGAAAGGCTTGATGCATGTTTGCCCTATTTTTACTAAAGCGTGCACCCATGAAGCATAACTGCTTTGACAAATAATCACTTACGTCAAAGTACCCTCTGCTTTATCCTTTCTCTCCATTGCGCTTCTGTGTCCCATCCCAGCTGTCCCAGGACAGCGATCCATGGGGTGGAGCTGAGCAGCACGGTCTGCCCAGCGTGGGGGAGTGCTGATGGTTTAGAAGGCGAGGAACGTGGGTTCGAGCAAATGTGACATAAATGATGATCCTTAAAGATACTGCATTCAATAAGAGGAATGGTTATCTCTTTTTTTTTTTTTTCTCCCTGTTTGTTTCTCTGAAGACATAACAGTAACACGGGACGCTGGTTAACGAGGTTCAGAGCGATATGGGACCCTAAGCAGGAAGACTGCTTCGTGGTGGGCAGCATGGCGCGTCCGAGACAAATAGAGGTCTTCCAGGATACTGGAAAGTTGTTGCACTCTTTTTATAACCTTGACTGCCTTAGTTCTGTGTGTTCCATTAATGTGGTTCATCCCAGCAAGAACATCTTAGTGGGTGGCAACTCCAGTGGCCGCCTTCACGTGTTCAAAGAATAAAAAAAGTAGCTCAGATTTTTTTTTGTTCCTTTTTGCATTAAATTTGTTTAATCTGTATTAAGCTGTTCCTAAGCTTACTGTATTTTCTCAGGACAGAAGTGTATTTTAAAAGCTTTAAAATAAATCTTCTAAACAACCTTTGGCATTCTCTTTGATTAAAAAAAAAAGTTAATCCTGCTATGACAGTCACTTTGTACCAAAATAGGTATTTTTTCCTCAATACCAAAGACGTTTTTCAAAAAAAGAAAAAAACGCTGGATGAGCAGGATACTCGCTACGGGCATGAGACACTTCTTAATGACTGTCATTAGCAAATGTGGAGCAGGCACTCTCTAGCAGCTCGTGTGGCGTCCTCATCTCTCTTAAGGCTAGTGGGTGCTCAGTATCCGTGTCTTCAGCAAAATCTGTCCCTTAAGTGAGATGTCTAATATCTAATTAAATCCTTCCCGGAGGCAGAAGGAAGGGCTCTGTGTGGACTGATGCCACTGGGCACAGTTTCTCGGGAAGCTCTGTGGTTCTGAGGTGAAGGTGGGTGTTGCCGCGGTGTAGGCAGAGCAGGCTGTGGGTGCTGCGGAGGGGNTGTGGGCATGGGCACGTGCCAGCCCCTCTGGGGAGGGCTGTGTTGTACCCGACTGAAGTAGCTCAGCAGCGCTCGTGTTAAAAATTGTCACTGACGTGTCGTGTGTGACACCAAATGCATTTCTAAAGATAAGATACTGGTGCGAGGCTATTGCTTTTATCACAG
>RSEF01000010.1:22010909-22038746 GCA_003993805.1 Himantopus leucocephalus | reverse complement strand
GGAACTGGATGATCTTTAAGATCCCTTCCAATCTAAACCATTCCACGATTCTGTGATCATTCTGTGAGTAGAAGGACCTGCACGTGCTACACAAAGATGCCACCAGCACGCTCACAGCAGCTCAGACCAGAGGTCCCCCCGTCCTTCCCCCGTGTCCGGCGGGGGGCGGCAGAGGCTGCTGGGGCCGGACACAGCAGCAGACGGGACCTGCTGCGCTGCCTGCCTCCATGAGCAGTTTCTATAAAATAAAAGATAATTACATAAAGGATGCAACAAGTTGGCGACCCCGGCGGTACCTGGCTGCGTCTGCAGGGCTGGGGGCAGCCCCGGCACGGGCACCAGGCAGCGGCGTGGCAGATGGGGGTGCGAGCGGGGGCTCCACGTCAGCTCCGGGGAGAGGCTTTTGCCTCTGCGCATCCATCCTGGGCGGGATGCTGGAAGGCTGCGCCCGGCCTCGGTACCTGCATCGCCAAGGGGAGGCGGGGGGGAAATACTGGGGAGGTTGCAAAAAGAGACAGAAATTGTTTGGAAGCCGGAGAAGCCACCGTGCAGTGGGAGTGCTGGAGAGCTCAGCCTCTCTAATATATCAAAAAGAAGAGTGAGAGGTGACATGATTATCATCGGTAAGTGCCTTCACAGAGAGAAAATACCAGCTACTACAGGGCTCTTCAATCAAGTGAAGAAAGCAGCACAAGAAGCAGCCTCTGGGAGCTGGAAGCAGGCAAATTTGNTCAGGGCCATTAAGTAGAGGAATAAACTGCCCCGGGAGGCGGTGGATCCCACAGCTCGTGGTGCCCCCAGACCAAGACCAGCGCTGCCCTGAATGCAGGCTCCAGACGAGGTCCCCGGCTGCCGCGCGCTCCCGCAGCCCCAGGCGAGGTGGCACAGGTCCGGGCGGGTGAGGTGGCGGGGCTGCACGCCACAGGGATGCACGCCACGGGGATGCCCCACCGACCCGGCGTACGGACGTGTGCTGGATACCCCACTGCGAGGCGCCTGTGGTTTTAAATATTCTGATTTGCACCGCACTTCTGAACGAACTCCCAGCGCGTCCACCGCCGGCGCAGGGCACGCGTGGCTTCTGCGTAACGGGAACAGCAGATGGGTGTGGAGGAAGGAATCATCGGGACGGGGGCTGAGCACGGGGCCGAGGGTGCGGGAGCCTCGCACGGGAGCAGAGGGAGGAGGCTGGTGGGACGGGGGCGCCCGCCCGGACCCCTTGACCGGTGGCAGAGCCACCCTCGCCTCTCCCGCAGGGGCCGGCGAAGAGGTGGCCTTCTGGTACCCAACCCGCTCTGCACCACCAACTTCCACATACACAGGTTTGGAAACAAAGACAAACGGTTCAATTCGCTGTAAATTTTCCCTTTGGAGACAGCTCTCCTCACCCGGCGGGGCGGCAGCACGCAGTTCCAGCACGAGCTTTGCCTGTGAAGGGTATTCCGCTCACAGTGTTTGGGAAAGGAGGCAAGGAATAAATGGGAATACTTTGTAAAATGGATGCGAATCCGGCAGTTCGTGTGAAGGCATTCCTGATGGTTTAAAATGCAAATACCCCGGCCGAGAAGATACAGATCTGAGAAAGCGTTAATGTGAGCAGCTCGGAGGCAGCAGCTGGGAGCATCGCTGGAGGATGCTGTAGCCATGGCAACGGGAGGGAACACGCTACCACACAAATCAAGGACATAATTTTACTGTCCAAGCACTGAGTTTTTCAGACCAGTTTCTAGGGACCGCGTGTTAATAACGGTTGCATCCTATTTATCATGGGCCTTTATTGTCTCCATAATGAGCTCTCCAGGAAAACCTGGAGAGTGTTTCCTCAGAGGCTGAACGCCAGAAACGCAACTCCAAGTTAAGCGGTTTGCTTCGCTGGCAATTCCCTGCCATGCCCACATGCTTTGAAATACAGAGCAGACTGATTTAACTGTTAGCAACAGGACAGCTGCAAACAACATATTATGCCCCGTTTTGTGCCACTTTGCTCCGAACGCACCCGGAGCTTTCGCTCTCGCGGGCGCCGCCGGCAGCGCAGGAAGGCGAGCAGCGGCAGCGGGGCTCCACGCCCGCTGCAGGTCAGAAGCGTGCCAATTTCTCCGCGTTCAGCGGCGCCCTGTCGCGCACTCCTGCTTGGCCGTGGCACATCAAGAGGTTTGCACACACTGCGGCAGCTGCACGTCCCAGCAAACCTGCAGCTGGTTCCCAGAGCCTCCCCCAGTGTCTGCCGATTGAACTGCGCTGGCGCAGCACGGGGGCGGCGCTGCCTGACACCCGGGAGCTGCACGCTCCAGCACTTTGGGCAAGGATCAGCTCAGGTGGATGACGATGATGATGATGATGATGATGAACAATGGGGCATGGCTGTGCACCCAGCGCACCTCAAGGATAACGCCGTAACCACGTGAGTAAAGCCTGGAATTACTTTCCTACTTACAAATACGGCAATAACTATTACTGTGCTGTTAAATTATTTCCTGTATAGAAGGAAATCTTGGCTGGCTCCAGTAAGGTTTGCCTCCAACGAATGCAGTCCCCTACCCCTCTGCATCGCAGCAGTGACGACCAGCCACCCCTGCCTGAAACCAGGGACCTCCAGCGTGACCACCTCCTGAGAGCCCAGACACAATCCCACGCGGGGCGCAGGCGCACCGTCACCAGCGCTTAGGAGCACTGAGCATCCCTGCATAAAAGAAACACTCATGCTGCTGTCGAACGTGATTTATTTTAGTTAGTGCTCTGTTTCTAGGAGTACTTTTGTTGGATGAGCATCATCAAGAGTTTTTAGTCTTTGAGCAGGAGTATAAATGTCACCCCGAAGCGCTGAACGTTGCCCAGGCACGGCTGGGGATGGGAAGCCGGTTGCCGGCTGGGTTTATTGGTTTTCCTCCCGGACCCATCGCTCCTGGTACCATCCCAGCCTGGGCACTCGGGTGCGAGGGAGGGTGAAATGGGACAAAAGCACCTCCAGTGGCCACTGCTGAGCTGAAGGTGCTTTTGCCCCATTTCACCCTCCCTCGCACCCGAGTCGGAGATGCTTTCACTCCGCGTTGTTAGTTTAAATCCCGGTGGTGATCTGCAGCACCGAGGAAGAGGGACCCGCTCCGCAAACCTGCTGGCAGCGGACGCTCCCACGCCCAGCTTTGCAGCGGCTTTACCCCCATGCAGCCGCTTTACCCCCATGCAGCCCGGCTGCTCCCAGAGACCCGGGATCTACCGCCCCTGCCTGGGGCAGAGCCGCCCTGTCCGACGCCGTGCCAACAGCCCAGAGCCCGCCAGCATGGAAATCCCCATCGTCCCACCGCAGAGACCCGGGCTGCAGCCACGGGCGGGTGCCAATGGTTTGTCCTGCAGCCCCGGGCGACTCGAGCATCCCTTGAGTGCCCCGCGCCTAGTGCTCCCCAGCCAGCGGCCAGCTCGGAGCGGAGCTCGGCAGAGCCGCGGCACCATGTGCCATCACTGAGAGCGGCCGCTGGCGGCTCTCAGGGCCGAGCAGAGCTGCCGGCTTACTNTCGGCGCCGAGCAGAGCTGCCGGCTTACCGAGGCGCAGCTCAGAGGGAAAGCTGAGCTCAAACCGGCTCACCTCGCCCTGCTCTGGCTGGTGTGGACGCTGAAACCATCACCCTCGGGAAGGCTCCGGAAAACAGCACCGAAAAATGTCTTTAAGACGTGTGTTATTTCAGGTACATGCTCATATTCTGAGCAGCCCTTCACCCCAGCAATCGCCACGTTCCTGTACGACTTTTGCCGGCTACAGGCTCCGGGCAGCAGGTTTGGGTTTGCATTCAGCAAACCGTTTTCCTTCCACGGCACTGCCACCTTTCTGCCCCACGACGAGCCCAAACCCACCGTGGTAATCAACTCGCCCGTTCAAATGCACAGAAAACTCTTTTCTTTTTTAACCAACAAACACAGTCACTAAACCCCCTCTTCTGCTTAATGCAGTTTTGCATCAAAGCACCTACACGGCAATTCATTTCTACCAGGCAAACTTCTAAGGCTTGAATTTTCCCTGATGGCACCGCTGGAAGGCTACAATACCCCAGCAGGGCAACAAGCTGAAAGCAGTACTTCATCTGGCAATTTATTCAAATAAATCTTTCAAAACCATGAACTAAAGTATGAAGACGGAGAGTGTCGGACTGGCTGCACTAGCTGAGCTCCCGGGCAGAACGACCAAGCACGAGAAGCGGCGGCAGCAGCCTGGAGGGCAGCGAACGCCACGGCCCAGCTGCCCGCGCTGCTCCGGTAAGCTCCGCGGGGGCAGGAGGATTAACCAGCCGGCACGGGCAGAGCGCTCGGTGAGATAAAAGCAAGAGGTTTAGAGATGAAAAAGTGTTTTCATTAATTACTATCATTATCGCCATCATAGCACTGACGTCGTTCCTGCTTTTACCATCCAAAGCCGTAGCCAGAAAAATGGGAAGCCGAGTCCTTCGCCACATTGGGAAGGTTTTCCATCAGCTCTCCCGCGATGGCCCCTGGGGGTGGCCGGCTCCTGCCCCCGATGCTGCGCCTCCACTTCCCTGCGGCGTCACACGTACCTGCCACCGTCCTGCAACACGTTCATGCAGTTTGCACCGTACGTTGGCCTAAAATGACACCCTTGCTGTACGGTTGTCGTGGTTTAGGCAAGGGTGTGAGATCGGACAGACCCGTGGGGTCTGCAGCAGGGTGGGTCGGGGACCCCCCGTGGGGTTTTTGGGGACAGGATGGAGCCCCGCACCCAGCTCCCGGCACCGGAGGCGCTGCCACAGCACGCGTAACGGGGCAAAACCACGGGTGTTCTTTCTACGTTAGCACGGGACAGAAAGGGGCACGAGCTGACCGTGCCGCCCCCTGCAATGGGTGTGCGGGGGCTGAGCCCCCGCGGGCTCCGGGAGCGGCGCTGGGGGCCGCCAGGCACCGCGCAGGATGAGGATGCGCTCTGCCCCGGCTCATGCCACGGGGACGGGCACCACCTGGATGGCCAAGACACAAACTGACCGATCCGTGTGGGAAGCCACCAGCTGCCACCAGCTGCTCCTTGGCATGGGGGGGGTTAAAGAAGGCGACAAAGCCCCCGGGTCTGAGCTCAGCCAGGACCACGCAGCCCCTGGCCGGGGAGACAATGAGAGCAACCAAGGGGAACTCCAGCGCACATAAAGGTTTTCCTGCCATTGTTTGGGGGGGGAAGAGGAGCTGGAGCACATGGCCGTGCGTGCTTTGGGTGAAGAAAAGCCCCTTTGTGCCGTGCACATCATGGGCATTGTTCGCCGGCCGCTCGCCCTTGCGCCAGGGCCGCCCTGCTCGGCTGCCGAGGTTAGCAGGAGCCTGAGTCATCCGTCACGTAAGAGCCGCCTCCATTTGTGCCATTTTTTCTCTTTTCTTACATTTTACAATTAGCCTTGCCTCCCTCACTAATTCCTCTTTCCTCTTCACTGTTACATTGAGGAAGAGAAGAAATGATGGAGACTTACTAATAACGCACATCAAGTCATTCGCACTTATGTTGGATCCATTGTGTACTCCAAAAATCTGAGCCTCATCCAAATCTGGCAAAGGGAAACGGTTTTGCTAGAACCAGCAAACGCTGACCCAGACTGGGCTCCTGCTTAATGAGAAATCCTGAAATTTGGAGGAAAAGAGAGCAGGCAGTTTTATGTTTCTGCCTGTGATGCAGCTCCACCCGAGCACAAGTAACTCTGACGACAGGCGNTAATGAGAAATCCTGAAATTTGGAGGAAAAGAGAGCAGGCAGTTGTATGTTTCTGCCTGTGATGCAGCTCTACCCCAGCACAAGTAACTCTGACGACAGGCAGACGCTCGGGGCCCTCCCCGGTCGCCCCGATGGAAACACGGCGCCGTCGCAGAGGGCGCAGAGTTGCGGCCGGCTCGCAACGCCGCCGGTCGGACCAGGAGCTCCATGGCCCCCGGCGCCGGGAAGCGAATGGGCTGCTCAGGGAAAACCAGGCACCAAAGGTTACTCCAGCAGCTGATGTGCTGATGGCTGTTGTGAAGATTAAAGGCCGGGCAGGACCTGTGGTCTTTGCTCTTCTTTCGTGGATCCCACAAAATTAAAAGCTGTTTAGAAAATCCTAGAATTATTGTGCCTTAACCCCGGATCTCACTCTGCGCATTTCATGGCCCTGACCCATTTCTGCAGCGTCTGGTTCAGTCTGAAAAGAAGCTTTAGGACCTGCATCCCAGTTCCCCTCCAGCAGGGAGACTGTGTCTCTCCTCCATCCCCCCTCGCAGGGGGGACCAGCACCCACCTCCCCATGGCGGGTCCCCCTGTGCCCTCCCTGCCACGCCGCCCCTGCTCCCACTGCGGCACGGCACGGCACGGCACGGCACGGCACGGCACGGCATCCCTGCGCTGGGCAAGTTGCTGTGGTGATGCCCATTAGCTCTAATGGGAAGCTACACTGCCATTACTTCCCATTAGGGCTAAACGAGCGCTGCGCAGACACCGTGGTTACCTCTGCAGAGACACAGCAACCTCCCCGTCAGCTAAACAGACCATCAGGGTCACGAGCCACAGCTTAATTCTCTTTGATACAGGAGTCAAATTGGTCCGTGCCGTGGGCTGGAGGAGAAGTTCATTAGAGCAGGATGATGCAAGATGAGCGCTGGGCACCGTCCTTCGTCCCGCAGCCCCCGCACTGCCCCGAAGCACAGAGAGACGTCCCGAGACAAAGCGGGGAGAGACCCGGGGCAGCCAGCGAAATCCTCATCCCCCGTCACTCCAGCACGGTAGGACCCCACAGGGTTCGACACCTTGAGAAATGTGAGTGTCTGGGCTTGGAAGAATCCTCTGGTCAGCTTAGAGGGAGGGATGCGGGGGGGTGGACGTGTAGGGAGCACTCTTCCCGCCCCAGCATCCCACTCCAGCATCCCGCTCTGCCGGACCAGTTACTTCCCACTGTCCAGCTAGCAGATAGGAGGACTTCTTGTTCATTTATTTCACACATTATTCACATTCACTTCAAGTTAATTCAGCGTGCCTACTGGGTCATGAAAGGATCTCCACATTTATCTCCCCTTACAAATTCAGGATAAACCACCACGTGCCGTCAGGCTGCAGGGGGAGGGAGGCGCTCTTCATCCTCCCCGCATCCACCCAACCTGCTCTCCGGAGCAGTGTGCAAGGCTGAACTCCTGATCCTCCCCAAACGTCTTGGATTCTGAACAGAAACTTGATTGTTTCTGGGTCTACTTTGATGTTATGTTTTCATAATGAAGCCATTCGCAGCATGAGAATTAGGATTGTGTAACGATTTATACTGGAGATAACGGCTTTGCAGGAGCTGCTGAGAGCGCTGGCACCGAATGGATCTTGCAACAGAGGATCCCAGCCTTGGGAATGATTTTTTTTTTTAAGTGTTATTATTTACTAAAGAAGATTTTGATTTCTAATTCCAGAAAAATAAAGTAGCTGAAGAGATCTGCCAGTCTGATTTGGGCTCGCCACAGCACGACATGGCCTGGAGGCTGGCACTGCTGCTTGGCAGGCTGATCCGGCAGTCTGCTCACATCCAGCACCCTGCGGGCCATGGGAAACGATCCAGAATGCAAACCCAGGGAATGTTTAATTTCTTCCCTCCGCAAACTCACTACCTTCATCCCCAGGAAGGGAATACACAGACACAGCCCCACGCAGAAGATAAGGTTCCCGACTGTCTGGAGACCTATCGGGCGCTTACCGGCTGCCTTCAGCACTGACGCCTGTATCGCGATAGCGCTGGAGACCCCCAGTCCGACACTGCCGCGGGGAAGGACGCCCAGGTGAGACCCACCGAGGCACAGCGCAGCCGCCCCGCTCCAGCTCCTCTGCAGCCGCTAAGGAAGCATCTTCACACCAAGGAGGTGGGGAAAATGACGCATCTGCCCGTCCCGGCTGCTGCCTGCCTGCCGCTCCTTGGGCATCACCGTGCGCTCAGCCGCTCGGAGCAGCCGGCCCAGACACCGCGGCAGCTGCTGCCCAAAACCCAACAGCACCCACTGGGACGCCGTTCCTGCGCTCTCGCCGATCCGCGTGAGCCCTGCGCAGCCCGGCCGTGGCCCACGGGCTCTCTGAGACACCCGGGTCAAGGCACCGCTCCCAACACCCACCTCCTTCTCCAAGCAAAGGCAGAGGGGAACCGAAGCCCCAAACCCCCCAAAGCCACTGCCCCAGTGACCCGAGAAGCTGCAGCTCCCCCCGCGCCCCACCTTCCCACCCAACCTGGAGAGCCCCAACACGGAGACCGGCGCTGCTCCTCCACTGGGCTATTTCATCCACCCGGGGAGCAGCGGTGTCTTCTGTCAGTAAGGATCGGGCTGACGGCTCTGCCTCCTCCAGGGGAGACGGCGCTGTCGGCGTGTGATGTGAATGGAAAACAGAGAGCAAAGGCGCATCACCTCCAGCACGCACCACGGCCCCAGAACGCCTCTCTTTTTGACACTGGGGGTCTGCAGCTTGTTTTAACAGGAAACGCGGTGTTAAAAGGCTGGGGCACCTGTGCAATAGCAGCACCTCACAATCACCACGCGCGTGGCAGAGGCGAGAACACGCTGCTGGTCTGCAACGACTAATTAACCCCAAGGCAGCTCGTACATGGAGGACTGCCTCGGTCCTCCCCCGGAGCCCCCAACAGCCACCGCTCCCCGCAGCGATATTCAGCTCAAATCCAGGGGGTGCAGACCAGGGAGGGACCTCACCACGGGGCAGCACGAGGAGCTGCTTCTTGACCCCTGCAAAGGCGGTGGCCCCCACGGCCGTGGTACCGGAGGGGGGACGCGGGGTGACGCGGCTGCGACAGGGCAGACCTGCGCGTGCATGAGCACGTGTGCGTGCACCAGGGCACGGGGGGGGCCACCAAACCTACCCCCGAAACCCACCCTGAGACTCTTGTGGGATCAAACTGATAATTATGAATAAAAATAGGACCGGAGTTTCTGGGTTGCATAACGAGGAACCGTGAACGAACAGGCCTGGGGGATGCTCGGGTTCCTTCAAACCGCTCTTACAGCGGCACGTGCTTTGTTTTGCTGCGGGAGCTGTGACCGCAGCTGGGCTGGCAGCTGAACCCGAAAAGAGGACAAAAAAAGCTGCCACGGTCCAAAAAGTTGCAGATGGCCTGGAGCAGAGAGACGCTGGAGCCACGAGCTTATCTCCGCTCAAGTTCAGCTGCAGAGAGCGCACGGCCGATTAGCCCCGCTGCGAGCCGGGAGCTCACCCCACCACGGGGGCCGGGGCACGAGCAGGAGCCCCCCAGCAGCGCCAAGCGAACCCGCATTTAAGGCACAGCAGAAAAGGGTGTTTAGGAATAAGTCAAGAAAGAGAATAAAAAGGGGCTTTGCAATCAAGGGCAGCACAGTGAAATAAGCTGTGGAAGCGAAACTGGGGGGGGTCCAGGTTTGCTGCCAAAATGGGAAATGTGGAAGAAAAGGGCTGGGTGTGCAGCCAGCGGCACTGGCTCTGCCTGCGCTGGAGAGGGGTCTAACTGAGCTCGTATTTGGGGAGGAAGGGGCTTGAGCTGTGAGTTGATGCAGGAGCATCAGGAATCCTCACTCCTGCAGGAGAAGGGATGATCCCGACACCCCCGAGGGGCTCCGAGGCAGAGGGGGATAGGCAGAGGAGCGGGACTTGATCGCGGGAAATGGCCTCGTGCCCGTGTTCCTGCAGAGGAGCAGCCTGGTTCCCGCGAGCAAGCTCTGCCCAGGACTCTCGGCTGGGAGAGCATCAGAAGCCCGTCACCCACCGGCACGCGTGTGCCCCCCGGCAGACACCCGCCTGCAGGCAGCCCTGGTTTTGGTGGAGCAGAATAAACTCTGCACTGGTGTAACATCGTGCCAGCGGTGTGACGTCTCCATGGTATGCACGCTCACAGCGTACAATTAAATATTTAAGCATCTCGTTAAACATTCAAATTGAGGGTGACCCAATGGCATCACTGGCATCCGTCAGGGCTAGAAAATAACGAACATCAGCAACAAAACTTCAGCTGTAAAACCGATGTGCAATATTGTCCTCGGTTTTAGCGCCAGGTGATCAGAGGCTCCCAAATGCCCACGTGGGCTGGAGGACGGAGCACCACAGCTGGAGCCCTCCGGCTTCGGCCCCGAGCCCCGGGCACTCCGGCTCGGGGCCGCTCTGTGCCGGCGCTGCCGCCCTCGCACGAGCTGACCGGTGCCCCTGCAAGCGGCGGATGCGGTGCGTGGGCGCTTGGGGCTCACGGTGACAAACGGCACCAGCTTCCCCCTGCGCGTTTGTCCATCGTCCCCTACATCCCCTTATTCCTCCGCGATGGGCAGCCCTTGCCCGTGGGCCGGAGCTCGCCGCTGTCTCGGAGGCGGCAGCAGTGCCGGCAGGTCGGGCAGGCGAGCGCAGGTGCGGCGGCGTTTCCTCGAAAGCCACTCGCCAGACGCCCGCCGAGAGGGACCGAGGCCAAGGGCAGGGCTGGTGCCACGCCGGCACCCTGCGCGGCGCGGCACCGCGTCCCCAGCCGCTCTGCCAGCCAGCTCCAGACCGCTCGCCCTGCCAGCCTGCCCTCCCCGAGCTCTCCTGCAGCCCCTCTTCCCCACGATCCCCCCGCTTTGTCCCGCTCCCTGCAATGGCGCTCCACTCCCGCCCTGCCCCGCAGAGCTCGCCAGCCTGTGCAGGGTCCAGAGCATTGGAGGTTTAAACCTTCCGGGGCTCCGGCCATAGCTGTCCCTGCCTTTGTATGGGCTCACTGTACGAATACCACAACAAGGAGGAGGACCGCTGTGCAAAGAAAGACCAAGTGCTGTCTTGGAAAGACCAGAGTCCTCCTCAAACACACTTAAATCTCTGATGCTCTCTGGGATTTTTTTGTGTCCATTTTAAAACGTCCCCTGGTTGCTCCTGCACTGGGAAGCAAACCATTTGCAGCCCCATCACCCCCTGCTGGAGGAATCCCCCGTCCCATCTTAACCCCACTGACACGGTCCAGCATCCTCCTGCACACCCAGACCGGAGCTGCGCCGGTAGCAGCAGCTTTCGCCCCGACAGGTTTCCCATCAGCTGCCCCACGAACTGCAGTTTAGCACAACGAGAAATGTCATGCTGACATTCCCAAATCAATACATTCGTAGCTGTATTTCGGTAAATACCCCGACGTGCCGCCCCGAGCCCCGTGCCGTGGCAGAGCCGTCGCTGCCCGGCACCACTGAATCGGCACTAACGCTCTGTGGTTTATACCCCGTCCATTCGCACAGCGACAGGAAAAATAAGATAGGGGCTCTCAATGTAATTTCGGCTTTTAATTCCCCTCGCTGCTTATCAGCAGGGATGCAGACACCTGAACAAGAGCCGACTCCCATTCAAACCACGGCGTCTGTCACAGGCACTTGAGAGAAGCGATAAATCCGCTCCCCGGGCAGCCGCCCGGCGCTCTCCCGCTGCCCGTGCCGCGCGGGCAGCCAGCAGACACACACCACCATTTGCAACCNCACACACCACCGTTTGCAACCGCAGTGCCGGCGTTAAGCTGGAAGCACAAAATGGGAAGTTCATGGCGATGATCAGACCCCAGGAGCTGCCGAACCCCGGACCAAAGCCTACATGCAGCTGCCGTACCGGGGAGATTTTTCCGGGCACATGGCTCTCCTTCACCAAGGGACGCAGGAGCAAGAGCTGCACCGCACCGCGCTGCGGGGTAGGATCCCCCTCGGCAGGTGGAAGGTTGGGAACATCCATCTTGCCGGTTTCCCAGACACAATCCTCCCAAAAAAGAAGAAAAGATTTGTTTGATAATGTTTGAGAAGAGCAGCAGCCGTGTCAGGAGGAACCCAGCTCAGCGAGCCCCTTCCGACTCCCTTGTCCCATGGAGCTTCCTACAAGGGCTGTTCTCCTCCAGGTAAAGGAGCCGAAATTAGCGGCTACATGAGTATAATTTTGAAAATACAACAGAGTTCTGTGAAAGTACGATTTAATTTTTAAACCTCATGGCATTTTCACATTTTCCTGTATTAATTCATTGCTGTCTCCAAGGTGTGCAGACGAAGCTAAAGCTTTTCATCACCGCTATATCGAGAAAAACCACATTATAGGCTGCAAATGTTCTTAGGCCAGTTCTATTTAAAAGGAATTTTTAATGTTTACTTTTTACCCCACCTTTCTGTGCAGTCAGTGCACTGAATCATCTCGGTTTGATTAATGCCTAATTAATTTTAAGAAGTCCACGCACTCTAAGGACACATTAACTGGAAAAGCCTGTCTGTGTGGGTGACGGTTACTGATCTGCCATTCATTTGCAAAGGCGAATGCCTCATTTTTAATTGGGACACGCAAAATGATTAATTGAAATTGTATCTTTTCTGCACATACCTAAACCACCCCAGCAGAGCCGCAGGTACGTCTCCCCCACACACACGCAGCTTTGTCCCGTGGGACCAGGGTGTCTCCGCAATGAACTAGAGAATTTGTTTCAAGCACTTAAATCAACAACTTGGAGCTTTTCAAGCGGTGTTTATCCACTCCAAAGGAAACACAATATTTATCTCTCAATCTTTAAAGCCAGTCTGGTACTGGAAGGAGACCCACTAACTTAAGACCCAAAGGCGCTCCAAAGCAAAGCAGTGACTCTCTCCTCTCCTCTGCTCTGCTCGGGTGGTTGGTGTGATATTGGAGAAACTAGTCCAGCTCCACAACGGCACAAAAAATCTCTTGTGAATTCCAGATCCAATTAAAATTATTTCAGGCTTAATGATTTGAGGTGCTGCTGGTGACGGAGAGCTCCAAACCTTATTGCGGTGTATAAATCCTATTTTTATGCCGTCCCTCAGAAGCAAACCAGAAAGGGAGCGTTCCCTGCAGCAGTGCGTCTCCTGGACCCCGGGTGAAAGCTTCGAACGCTCCTGCAGCAGTGCGAGACCCCGCGCCGGGGGACCCTCGTGTCCAGCCCCGGGGCGTGGGAAGATGCCCGGCCAGTCAGCAGGGTGCAGGTTACCGGCTCCCCGTCTGCAGCACAGATCAGTAAAATGGGGAAAACGTGATGCTTTCCTCAATAAAATGTGAGAAAAGCAAACCCTTACTCTCGGCAGCTGGTTATGGGCACTCATTTTCAGCACGTGCCACCGAACGGGTGAAACAAGCTGCCCCGTAGAGCAGAAGGCAGCACAGACGCGTGGAGTCCTGCAGTGCGCGAGCCCTCCCGCACCCCTAACGTATCGCCAGACCCCCGAGCACTTCTCCAGCGGAAGAGGAGAGCATTTCATGCNCCTAACGTATCGCCAGACCCCCGAGCACTTCTCCAGTGGAAGAGGAGAGCATTTCATGCACAGGCGCACAAGGAGCTCCTCTGACCCCCAGCAAACCCCCTTCCCGCGGCGTGGCAGCCATGCCGTCGGCCGGGCGCAGGCAGAGCCCGGCAGCGGGCAGGGAGAGGGGCAGCGNCGGCAGTGGGCAGGGAGAGGGGCAGCAGGGGGCAAGGGGAGACCGCTGCGTGCACCCCGGGCGAATCGCTCTTCAGGAGCCGCCCCGGAGCAGCCCGGCGTCTCCCCGCCAGCAGCCGGTCCCGCCAGCGACCCTGCGGAGACGGGGAGTGGGAAGCAGAACTGCCGCCAACCCGCCAGACTGCAAGTTGCTCCAACATTTCACCGCGCTCGGACGCCATGGGAGACGGAGAGGATTTTTGGTTTGAGCTCAATCGTATCTGAACACAGAGCTCCTGGGCACTGTCCCACGGGCTCCACAAATTGCAGCAATCTCCTCCTCTCACTTGGTCGTCTTTCTCACCCTCGTTTCTCCTTCCCCTCTTTGCTGATCTAATATTTATCCAGGCTGACAGCCTTTTACCCTCTAGGAGCTCCTGCAAACGCTTTGCCCAGAGCTCTTAAACCTTAAAGATACCACCGAGCCCGCAGGAACAAACGTTACCAAGACCTGCAGCCCTCCCTCCCAGCATCTGCTCCGCCAGGACCTCAAAGGGCAGTTACAGACCAAACATCAGAGGCGGCGATAACGTGGTTGGCTTTGCTGTTATTGTTTGCAAGTCAAGGCTTTGTTCCCATGAAGCTGCCAGTAAAGGTTTGCCGGCAGAGCCGGGACTGTGCATCCTCACCGGTGCCCCCGGCTCTGCTGGCTCACCCGCAGCAAAGGGCACCAAGGGCCGCCGAGCTGGAAGCCCCGATGGCCGGGACAGACATCCATCGCCTGGGCTGAGCTGGGTTTGCCTTCACTGTGAATTCTGCAGGTGAAAAAATACTGGATGAAATTCCAAAACAAGTGATGTTTTATTTCACCTTTGTTTACCTACTGGAAGAGAGCGGGGCAAAGCTACCGCCGCCTGCACCGATCCACAGGGAAAGCTCTCGGGGTGGGCATCGAGCCGGGAAGGATGACTGCTCCCGTCTCCCACAGGCTTTCCCCCAGGGCCGGGCAGTGCTGGGAACCCCCCACGGGGGGTCCCACCACCCTCCCTCCCCACACACATCCCCAGGGCAGCTCCCGTGGGGGGACGGGGCAGACGCAGCCGTGGGCACGCGGAGCTGAGCGAGGCGGTGTCCTCTCCCACCGGGACAGCAGTGATGCTGGGAGGGGTCCCTCCCGCCCCCCGAGCCCTGCTGAAGCCCACCAGCGCTGGGCACGTCCCTGGCACCCCCCTGCCCAACACCCATCTCCCCCACACCTCCAACCTGTGCCTCCCTCGTTGCATCTCCAACCTGCAGCGTCTTTCCCTGCCCGCCTGCAGACACGCAGCGCGGCCCATCTCCTCCTCCTCGGCAGCAATTCCCACTGCCACAGACCGACGGCAGAAACCCCCTTTGCTTTGCTCATCTCCTTTTCCCCGACTCTTGCACGGAGCACCACCTCCGCGACCCATCGCAGGGGCTGTTTTCTGCCCTTCCTCACCCCGGCTCTCCATCGGGGGTTTACGTTGTGCCTGAACGAAGAGGAGTTTGTTGTGAAGAGGAGTTTGTTGTGACCTTTATTCTTGCCCCACGCTAAAGAAGCAGACCCGCCGGCGCTGGTGGGTTGAGAGCCCCACGCGACACACGGGCGGCTGAGGGAGGGAGAGCACGTGCAGCGGTTCCTCCATCATCCGTCGGCCAGAAAGCGATGCTCAGCCGGCTCGCCCAGCTCTCCCCGCTCGGCAAAGAGTGGCTGCAGCCCCGCGGGGACCCCCTGAGACGTGTCAGCACTACGACAGGTCAACTCCTGCACTAAACGGCCTCGGACATGCCCTTAGAAAAACCCACCCAAATGAGTTGCGCTTAAACGGGAGTGATCAGATTGGAGCAGAAACCCAAACTGCACAAACAGATGGATTTTGGTTTTATGGCCACAACAAAGCCAAACGAGAGAAGCTCTCCCAACAGTTCAACCTCACAATTTTCAGAGAGCGACGGAGCCGCGCGGTTTCAGAAGCGCAGCCGCGTATCCCGAGAGCGTGTAAAGCCACGGTGTCATGTCTGCAGACAACACGCATCCAGCACAGTGTGTGCACAAGGCTCTGTGACTCGAGTTTAATGTAAAAAAGGTTCTGCCTGTCTGTTCCACTTACTCACATCAGACCAGGCTTCACATATGATTAGAGAGTGTCTCTGCTAAAGGGAAGCAATGTTTTGTGAAACCTGCGGGGAGAAAAATGAAAATACACCTAAGGAGCGCTCACACGAGTTAGAGAAATCAATGCCAGTCGCACTAACTTGATCGAGAATAAACATTCCGATTACATTTTCCATCTCTGATGTATTATTTGTGCTACAGGAACCACTGAAGGGTCTCAGACCAGTGTGCACTTACACGCGCACACGCATAAGGGACAGAGAAATACAAGTAGGAAGGTTGCTCATCCCTGACTTCAGAGAGGGGCCGGCCGACGCGCGCGCACCCACCGGCCATCCCAGTCCCAAGGCAGCGCTCAGAAAAACAGCCTTTGGTCCCAGCAGCTCCCAGTCCCTCCTCGGTGTCCATCCCTTTATGAGCGCACCGCTGTCACGCAGGAGCTCATCGCGCGGGCGCTGCCCGGCACGCCTGGAGGTGCTGCTGGAGGGGGCACCTTCCCTCCTTCAGCCCCTGACCTGCACCCCAGCCCCACGCCAGGGGTGGCCACCCCCGGCTCCCAGTCCCACAGCTGCAGTGCCCACCGCGCAGACGTTGGGTTTGGTGGGGTTTTTGGGTTTTTTTTTGGAAACTCCAATACTAGAAAACTCCTGGGAGTTGTGGTTCTTCAAAATGAGACGCTGTTGCTGACAACAGCAGTGCAAAAATGCAACCAAGTGGTGCTGTGCGTGGTCCTGTGAAGGAGGCGCATTGCAGCATGGATGCACTTCCCGCCCACAGAAACTCTACTGAAGAATCTGGGCTTAAATAGCTGGGAAAGGGGCAGTCCAGAGGCCCCTTTCACTGCCGCCCGCGGAGACAAAGGCAGCGTGCCGGAATTCACCCACTGCAGAAGCGGGGACCTCGCTCAGGAAAACAGCCGGTGGAGCGATTCCACCAACGCAGACCGAGTCACCCGGGAGTGACGAGAGAAGAATTAAAGTCGTGAGGACGCAGGGGTCCCTAGTTCGTTAGCAGGACAACAGACGTCGAGCAGAGCACCGGCACCCTGACCCCGCTGCCCGAGACGAGCCACACGTTCTCACAACACAACCGCGACTACACCAGCGTGTCCCGGCACGAATAAACACAAAACACACGTCGGTAGTGGATGAAGAGACAGAAGTGATGTTTGTATTATCTATGCATTGGAGAAAGTGCAGCCCTTAAAAAATGATGCATGTGCACCTCACCCTTTCCTGGGCAGACCCAGCTCAGCGCCTGCGCACGCCTTCTCCTGGGAGAGTCACAAATGCCGCTTTACTACAGAGTATTTTGTAACTCCCGGTCCTGCAGGCAGCCGCTGCCTTCACACACATGGCGCTGCCGGGCGCTACCCACCCGGCTCACCCAACCGCCCGCTCCCACCTCCGCAGCGGCTCCGAATGTGGCAGTATCCCACATGGAGCTGCCAGCTTCCAGCAGGATCCCCAGCAGAGCTCGGCAGGGGAGGATGGCCAGCAGGTGCCCCGTGTCTGTCCATCCGTCCATCCCGCACAGACCCTGGGTTACGAGAAAGGCACCATGCGTCCTGCGCCTGGGGCTGCTGCTGTCACTGCTGCCACCGCACCCTGCGGGCACGGCCTCACCATTGCCATTTCCATCAACATTTTTCTCTAAACTGTGAAGACACACGAAGCAGCTACCCCAGGGCACGAGAGTCTGCTTTACAGCTGCTCTGCTGCGGCATTAAGGTAACGGTGGGAGCGGAAGAGCTGGTGACCTGCCAGCGGTCCCAGGCAGGGCTGCGTCCACAACATCCCCAACACCGTTTAAAACTGCAGAACGCGTTTAGGAAGGCTGAGTCAAGTCTACATATGCAGGGGCTGCTCAAGATGCTTTATTTCCTGGAACATATCTAAATCTGGGCAGTTTCTGCTCCCGCAGCGATCATAGAACCATAGAATGGGTTGGAAGGGACCTCAAAGACCATCCGGTTCCAACTCCCCTGCCCTGGGCAGGGACACCTCCCCCCAGCCCAGGTTGCTCCAAGCCCCGTCCAACCTGGCCTTGAACACCTCCAGGGATGGGGTGTGATCCCTCGTGCCAGTGCTGCTCCGGGAGGCAGACGGGCACCCTCCGGCACCGTTCCCATCCCGCTCCCAGCCACCCTCCCCTGCCTGCAGCCCTTCCTCCGGCAACGCGCCGGGCGGCTCCAGAGGAGTTTTGCTGTAGTACGGGGAAACGAGAGCGAGACCTTCCCGGCTCCAGCCTGGTCTGCTGCCCCATTTGTGTGTGTGCAAAGCACAGCTGCTGCTGAGGCACATCACCTACAGCCCAACGCCTAGGCGGGAAACACCGTCCTCTCCATCACCCGCCAGCTGCTCACTTAAATGGCCCGGAATCCCCGGGCAGTGCACGGTCCGTGTCTCCGGCGCGCCTGTACTCAGTCCTCTGTGGGTCTTACTGCGAATCCTGTCTGCCCAGATTCTCCCCAGTAACCTCACGGAGCAGACAGACCGCTGCAGTTACGCCTTGAGGACACGGATCCATTCTCAGCTGTTGCTTTTCATGGAGAAGCAGGAAAAGTAAAGCAGAAACAAAGCAGACCATCCTGCGACTTCAGCAAAGGCCATCTTGGCACACACGGCTCACGCTGGGCTGGTTACGTATTGCACATTACTGACCTTTAAAAACCCTCAAGGACTTTTCAAATTGTGTCAGTCACTTGCCTGATTAGACAACGCAATCACATTTCACTTAGCTGCACGGGGGGGTTCTGGTTGGAGACTGCACTCTTCCAGCTGCAAGAGCTGACGTTTGCACAGTGAAAACTAAACCACGTTGCGAGAGGAACGGCCCTCTGGGCTCAGCACTCGCCCAAAGCGGGTTTCCAATGGTTTGCTAAGGACCGGGCTTCGCTCACGTCTGGGAGCATCTCCCAGGGAGCCGAGAGGCCACACAAGGTCCGAGGCACCAGCACCAAGCTGAGGTCCCAGTGAGGAGCCGATCTGACCCAGCGAGCTCCGGGTCCGATCTCCCCTCTCCAAGGGGAACAGGGACGTTTGCATCAGGGATGTCTCCTGGGCTTGGTCTGAACATGCCAAGGATTGATGCTGCCATCCCTGGGGCCAAAGCAGACCTCCTGCAGGACCCCGTCCCCACGGTACAGTGTGCAGTGACCCCCGCATCGGGCACTGGAGACCCCCGGGGACCGTGTCTCTGGCAGGACGTGTGACCCATGCTCGCCCGGAGCGGGGACCGGGGCCGTCCATCAGTGACTGAGCGCCCTGCGTGGGCGCACCGCAAATGGCTCAGAATAAAAAGCTTTCCCCAAAATACAAAGTGCCGTGCAACGGCTTTCCAGGCCCGTCAGCTCGTACATTATTCGCTCAATTAGGTCCTTACTCTGCAGAAATAGATGGGTAAATAGAGGAGCACAATCCTGTCATTCTGAGCTGCTAAAAAATTAAGGCGGCTGCACGGCCAGCGCTGATCGCGTGTCAGAAATAGGCAGGGAGGGGAGAGCGGGAGAGAAAGGCAGGCTTTGCCTGGCAGCTACAAGAACTGTGATCTCCCCATGCAATCAAGGCAGCGCCTCTTGCTGCAAGCAAGTCTTCGTACCAGGCCTGATACAGAAACACATTTTCAAACCGCTCGCTATCTCCAAGATCCACCGCTCCCTATCTATCACTCAAAGTTGCTGGAGTTTAGCAAAGGAAATAGAGGCTCTGGACTGTCAGAGATTGAATTCAAAGCCCCTGTGAAGATGCACATGTATCTAAACCGCCTTCAGAAACGCCCCCAGATTTCGCAGCATGCCCAGGGGCACCTTCCCTTAGCCAGCCAGGGACCAAACCACGTCCTTCGCAGCATCCCTCGGTGCACACGGAGATTGTAAATGCAAACAAAAGGCGGTGGAGAAAAGGGGAAACCCACCAAGGAAAGAAGCCATCGCCTGTCCCTCCCAGTGCTCCCAGCTCAGCACAGGGCGAAGGGCAGAGCGGGAGCTGGCAGACCGTGCCCAGCGGGGAAGCAGGCACTGCCCACGCAACCGGGGACATCTGAGGGGGGGAGGACCCGACGGGGGGAGCAGCGTGGAAACAGCGGGAAGCTGATCAGGGGGTGTGGAGGAAGAGCGAGTGTCTTTGTAACGAACATAAATGTTCTCACCACCTTCTCCCAACCCCATCTGAATCTAAACCCCATCAGTCAGTAATTGCCAAAGGGTGCCCTTCTGCCAGCATGGTACCCAGCCAGCAGCAAGAGCCCTTGAATTGGTCCTGGAAGCCTGGATGACAACGTGCACTTCCGCTCTCANCACCATCCTATAAATCACATCTGAATCACCACTGGTATGGAACTGCCATCGGCTGACCGCCTCTGGTCCGCTTCACAAACCTCACGCCCAGAAGCATTTTGCACTCCGACAGCTGAAGAACATTGCAGCGTCTGCTCCAGCAGCGCAGAGACCGTGCCCGGCACGGGAACGCGCCGCATGCGAGAGGAGCTGCTTCCCTGCGCAGACGGAGCGGCGCATCCCCTCCAGGCCCCCGCAGAGGCACAGCGCCCGCAGCCCCCGGGGACCTCTCTGGTCCCAGCAGCGCAGCAGAAAGCCGCTTTAGATAAGGTGGGAGGAAAAAAGGCCATCACCTCTGCAGAGCAGCCCCTGGTTGTCGTTTTCTAACCTGGGCAGCAGCTCCTGCCCTCCCCAGGCCGTGCGGGGGCTCTCGGCCAGCTCCCGCTCCCGGCGAGGGACGGTGGGGTGACGGAGGGCTCCCTGCCGATGGCAGAGATGCTCCCGCCGGGGAGGCAGGAGGCAATTTCCCGGCAGCTCCCCCAACCCCGGCCCCGCACAGGGACATCGAGCCCCGGGGTGCCACCAGCACCCCCAGCCCAGCGCCTTCCCACAACACGGAAACGGGCAGGTTGTGCTTTTTGGGGTCCAGTCGAAACCAAAACAGTGATAGAGGAAAAAAACTGCACAGGATGAAGGGCTTCCCACCGCATCCTCCGACAGACGTGGTCATTAGCATTAATTACAGCAAATGTCCTGCACCAGCTAAGGTGATGAAACACAGCATTAACCAATTAAAGATTTCATGCCTTGGCCTGTAACCCCGCGCTCTGAAACACGTATACGCCACTGCCACATCCTCCTAACAGCGAGGACCATGATTACTGTTAACTTAATTCTTTGCTTATGTTGGTACCACGTTATAGCAGTCATCTGCAAGCAACAGATCACTCTGGGTTTATTAAAGCGACGATATTTCTATTGCAAAGGAGTTGCTCTAATTAGCGCACGGAGGCACCGCAGCCCCTTCTCTCACAACCACGGCAATCCATGCTCCGCACGGTGCCGCCCCTTGAGGAGCCGCAGCAGCCTCAGGGCACCACCTCATCCTCCGGCGGTGGGTTTGGACCCCGGCCCCGCCAGCCCCGTGCCTGCCAGGCGGCAGCAGCCCCCGAGCTGGGGGGACAGGCTGGGGGGCATCCATGGATGGAGCCGGGCAAAGGCATCCAGCCACGGCCCAACCTCCTGCCGGGAGGATCTCATTAAACACCGCCGGCTGTCAGTCCATCCTACGTCCTACAGTGGCCATCACTCTGCCGACGGCATCGGGAGCCGCTTCAGAGGGCGGCGAGGGAAGGGCTGGGATCCTTCCCCGCTCCGCAGGGATTGCATCAGCAGCCGGCTTTTGTCCTCGGAGCCGCACAGCCGGCAAAGGCATGTCAAGCAAATCGCGCTCCATCCTCTCTGACAGCTTCTTCCTGAAGAACAACGGTCGTGACGTGGCTATTAAGCCCTATTTCTAATAAGGACCTTTATTTTAAAGAAGGTTGTGCAAAATAATATGCAACGCTGACAGCACAGGACTTCAAAATCCCACCGCTCGCATTAGCCCAGGTCGGAAACACAAGCGGAGCACGAGGTGCCTCGTGAAGGAGCGTGTTCCCAAATCGCCCTCCTGTTCAGATTCTGTGATGTCTGATAGAAAGCTTTAACACGCAGCCACTGACCTCACCGATGCGGCAGGAGGGGGGGGGGCTTATAGCAGCACTTTACTGGCTATAGCCACGCTTAGAAAAAACAGAAAAACGAGGAAATCCTGTCTCCATAAAACATGAGTTATGGGTTTACAAGCTTCTTCCCTTGTAGCAAGGTGCTCACATACGTGGGGCTGCTGTAGAAACCCGAAGCTGGAGAGGTTATATCCCAGCATCGCCGCGCGGGAACAAAACTGCAGATATATAAATCTGTCCGTAATTGTGGAAATACATTGGAGACTGCGATAAAGAAAAGCCACAGGATTACACAGGATTGGGAAATGCATTGTACTGTAAGATCAGCACCTCTGCCTTACAAAAGGAAAATTGATTCAGACAAAAATGTTCTAAATGGTTTATATTCTTAATATGTTATCAAATTAGTTACAAAGATGTAACAGCAGTAGATGTAATTTACCTATTTTATGCAAGCGCTAGATACCCTACAATACGGTAAATTGATTTACAAAGCTGGGAGGCAAAGCAGTATTACAAGAGATTATTTATTGACCCAGAGATAGCAAACCGTGCGCAGGGGAAAGGTGGGTCCGTCCCCTCCCTGCCCGCTCCCGCAGCCCCCCGGCGTCGAGCGCTGGCGCAGGAGAGAGGCTTGGGAGGATGCTCGGGGGGCGCGCTGGCTTCCAGGGTAACCTCCTGCAGGGCAAAGCTTGACAGAGTGGGTGGCACGTCGTACTGTCTCAATCTATGTCATAATTCCTGGTAAGAAAACCCCTAGCTATGGGAAAACACTTCTAAATACTGGTTTGAAGAAATTAAATACATTAAAATATTGTTTTATAGATAGGAAGCTGATTCCTGCCACCTCCCCAGATGACATTCACCTTCCACGTACTCCGGATAACAATCACGGCAACGATGCTACTGCTCGTTCCAGGAGTTCCCCGAAACGCGGCGCAGGCTGGGGCGATGCGCCACGGGGGCCGTTGTTCCCCCAACACGTGTGGAGAAATCGGGGAAGGGCTGACGCGCTGCCCGCTGCCTGCCTGTCCCCCCGCTCCACCCCTGCCGCGCGCGGGCGGTCTGCCCTTCAATGCCAGCACAGGATCCCTCAGGCTTCTTGAAAACCCTCTCTGTGTCAGCCGAGCACACCCCATCTTCAGCTCTTTCCCACCAAAAGGTAATTACCTTAAGAGCTCATTATGACTCAGGATGTGCAATTACTGCCTGGAAATAATGCACTATTTTTAGCACATCAGAGTAAAAAGTGGCAGATTGACAAGAATTATCCCTCAAGCAGTAAGGCAACTGGCTTGTTAACGCGGACTTCTTTTTTTTCTTTTTGCTAGAAAACA
This sequence comes from Himantopus leucocephalus, assembly GCA_003993805.1. Lineage (NCBI taxonomy): Eukaryota > Metazoa > Chordata > Aves > Charadriiformes > Recurvirostridae > Himantopus > Himantopus leucocephalus. The sequence goes on along the minus strand of RSEF01000010.1, from coordinate 22,015,913 downwards.
AGTTCCTGTCCCTTCAGAGCAGGTGGGCACCACCAGCAGACCTGGTGCGGCGTCCACTGCTGCCGACCGTCCTCTCGGGCATCCTCCCCCCGTTCCCCGGCTGGTGGACATGCCGGGGCTGGGGATCTACCGCTCTGCCTCTGCCTTTTCTGCCGTGTCTTCACGCGTGGATGGGCTACAGCAACCCCTTCACGGTCCCAGGGCCACCCCGGCCGGGTGTCACATCTCCCTTCCAGGGCTGGCGTGGAGCCACGTGTCCCCTCTTTGCAGTGACAGCATCCGGGAGTCGCCTATCCCGTCGGAGCCACCCTGTCACCTGCAGGGACCCATGCAGAGATCGTGGGTGTCCTCAAGACCTGGGGAGGGAAACGGTCCGGTCTTGCCTTGCTGGCAGCCACCAAAACGCAAAGACAAACGGCCGCAAGGACAGAGGATGACCCCAGGAACACTCTGGTGCCCAAGAAAAGGAAGATGCTCAACTGGACCCACAAAATGACAAATATCCCAAAGATGCCGCTCAGGTCTCTGGAATCGTTCCCTCTGTCTGAGGAGACCCTTTTGAATGTCCTGCTGCTCCTATCGCCTGTTACGGACGTCGTCCCAGTGACAAACGCCAGGGTGCCATCCCGCACCAGCCTGGGGACGTGCACAAGAGCTGAACATGCTGGCAGCTGTGGTGGCCGCCCCACTGCCCACCGCAGACCCCCACGGGGCAGACGAGGCTGCCCGGGGGTCGCCGCTGCCCAGGGAAGGGACACGGGGATGGTCTTCCCAAAAAAGAAAAAGCCCTACTGCCCCATTCCCACGGAGACCGTCATGAGCACAAAACCCTCTCTTTGTGCTCCTCAGGCCCAGCACACAAGAGCCCGCGGTCACCACGGACAACTGCAGGCAGGCAGAAATATTTCTGGGTCAAGAAAAAGCCCAGGAGGTGAAACGGTTGGAGATTTCAGCCTCCAAGGGAGAAAAAGGTAAAGGAAAGGGCGGACGCACAGTCAAATAACGGTGCCCCCGGCTGGAAGCAGCCAACCTCCCCAGTCCCTGCCAAGAATTCCCCATTCTCCTCCCCAGACCATGGGACCAGGTAATGGTCTCACACCACCTTCCCTCCCGCAGCGCCAAGCAGAGGTTGGTTTGTTCGCACACCCAAAGCACACGCGCGTCCCTGCAGAGCACCGGGGCTTTCGCCACACTGACACAGCTCGGGACGGTGGCACTCCTGCTCCCGAGCCCCGGCTCTCAGCAGGCAGACGGCACCACGTAACGTGCTCCGCGGAGGTAAACCTACGCGAGGGACACAATAAAACGGCATCCCAGGATGTGAGAGCAATTCCAGCTGCAGCAGCCCCAGCAGCCACCAGCCGCCCCAGGGCACCGCCACCACCCAGCCCGTGTCCTCCCGTCCTTCAGCAGCTCCTCCGCCCCAACTCAGAGTCTTGCAGGAGCTTCCTAAAAACATCAAGCCCCGGGCAGGGCGGCCACTGCGCCCGCAGCGGCAGGCTCCCTCGGGACCGAGCTGGAGCTCTGCCACGTGCACCGGCCCCCCTGTCCCCTCCGTTGCTGCTCCCACCAGCCGGGGCGGCTTCAGGAGAGGTTTCACCCCATGCGGCCGCCCAGCTGTGCCCGTCTCCTCCACTCCCAGGTCAGCTCAGCAGATGAATCCCAAGACCAAAGCTCTTCAGCAGGCAGCAGCCTCTGGCGCGACGGAAGGGGCAGAAGCGAGGAGGGAGAGCGATGGAGGAGACAGAGCACAGAGGAAAAGGAAAGATGCTGGATTATGTCTGAGGGAATGGGACATAAGAAGGTTTTCTCTGGGCTGTCCTTTAAAAAAATTGTTTTACCACAAGAGAAGAAAAAATCCAGGGAGTTTTTAAGTTAAAAAACACACCCCCGTGCCATGGCAGAGAGGAAGGGGGCATTAACATTGCCAGTTCTGGTGATATTGTAGGTCTCCTGCATGCTAACCTTAGCCCAGTTTCCAAGGAACTCAGTGGGGCCTCAGGGGCCACCCGTGGGCACCGGTGCCATCGCCCCCCACGCACCGGCGCTGCCCCGGGGGGACCCGCAGCCCAACGCCTGCAGGATGCCCAGCTCGTCCCACCAAACCAGCACGGCATGTCCCAGCCCCCCGCAGCGCTTCCCCACCGCGCGAGGAGGAGGAGGAGGCGGCGGCTGCTCTCTTGGCGACGCAGGACGTGACTGAAAGCCAGCGAGGGAGGAAGGCAGGAGGGAGGATGGAGGGAAGAGTGCTGCCTGCAGCTGTGCAGACAAATCGCCCGGCTGAAGAGACAATCCATCCCCTTTAGCCGCGTTCTGATAGCTTCAAAGGAGCCCAAAATCCTCCCAGCTGTGCCGAGAGCCGTACAGCTTTCCCAAACCCGGCTGCTGCGACATGACAGCCCCGAGTCCCCGCTGCGCCGGGTGACAGGTCCTCCAGCCCCCCCGGGCAGGGGAAGGCGCTTCGGGAACGCAGCGAACGACGGGGTGACTTGGAGTCACTGAAGAAACGTCTGAGACATCTTCTCCTCAGGCTGCTGCACTTCCCCGCGGGTGACGGAGAGCCGGGGGACAGCGCGGGGGGCGGAGGAGGGAACGAGCCCTGCAGCCAAAACCCTCCTCGCCCAGCCAGCGCCGGCACCTATCCTGCATCCCAACCCCACCCGCTGCACCAGCGCTCAGTCACCTCCGCGAGTGCCGTGCAGAGCCCCTCCTCGCACCATAAGGAGCTCTCTAGGAACGGTCTTTATGACTCCTTTCTGAATCGCAGCTGTAAAAACATACACGCAATGCACGGCTACCTGCAGCTCCCTCCTACCAGCCGTACAGTGATGCTCTCTGGAGTCTCTCCATAAGCAATGACAGATTCAAGGGAAGCGTAGGATGATGTCAAATATGCTTAAAATGTGTATGGATTACAACGCCATAAATATTTTAAGGGCTTGAGTGAATCTGTTGCTAACCTTGTACCAAGCTCCACTGGCCCTCTCAGCCCTTCCCTCGGCAGTGGATGCCATCCAGATAAAAGCATCATATTTTTACCCCGGTGCTATCACCGTGTCTAACTGACACTCTAAATAAAGGCCAGAATAATTGTAGCCCTTACAGAAAAATCAAGTGCATTCAAAATAGTCTCTTTTCGCTTCTGTAGTTTATCAGACTATTTCATTTTCCCAAACACACCTAAAAGACAGCATGCCATAAGCACTCACCCCCTTTGTGCTGGCTCTGTGTAAGTGTTACTTCATGCCAGCTTGCTCACTTGGAAGAATACGACAGCAAAATGGCACCGTATTTCCTTTGCCGGGCCGTGGAGAAAATACCGGGAAAGGGAACCGCACAGCTCCTTCAGCAACATCGACGTGTCACCGCTACCAGCACACAGCACAGGGCGCACCAGCGCAGGTTGGCCCAGGAAGCTCTCACAGATCGTAAATAATCCTCTCATTTGCAGACAAGCTGTAGCGGTCATCGGGAACAATTTGGGTTGATTCTGGCCAATGCCAAAGAGAAACTCATCCCTCTGGAACGGGCACACTGGAGCATCCAACAGGCGCAGGATTTGCAAATCCCGTACTCCATCAGGCACAGAGCACCGGTCCCTGCGCCCCCCCTCGCTCAGGTCCCGCGGAGGTGGGAGTTTGGCCCCAGCCTGCTGCCAGGGCAAGGAATATACGTCCGCCCAGCCCTGCCGCGCAGCTTTCACCCCGGTACGGTCAGACGGACACCCGGCCTTGCCAAAACAACCCTTGCCGTGCGGCGTGGCGTGTCGCAGCCTGTCCTGCTAAGGGCTACGTGCATGAGAGACTCTCCAAAGAGAACCAGACCCTCTACAGTCATCGCAGGATGATAAAGGAAACAAAGATTGTTGCCACTGGTACGTGAACCAGCCAACGGCACCAGCCCCAGGAACACCACCAGCCAGCAGAGCCAGCACTTGGAAAGCTGTGAACAGACACAAGACAGCCTTTTAAATCATCAGCCCGTATATAACGCGTGTGCAACTGCCTCCCCACAACATATGGCAGCATCCCTAGTACCTGCGTACCCAGAAAAAAGCACCTCGGTGCCCGTCTCCAAGCGGAGAGTAACCCGGCGTTGGGTGGCAGCGGGGGACTGGCGGTGAGGAGATGCAGCCGTTACCTGCAACACTGCAAAACAAGGGAACATCGCAAACAGCCCTGCCTCCCTTCAGCCCTCGGATGCACCAGTGCGATCATGAACTTCCCTCCCCACTCCCTAATTTAACAGGTTCAAGAGAATCATTCAAATATGCTTTTTGTTTATTATTCTTGTAGCACACAAAATATCCAGGTGTGGACACTGTTGTAAGAGCATAAAGAAAAGGAAGAAGCAGCGCTGGGAGCTGCCTGCATTGCCTGCAGAACCGCACCACGCCGTATGGAGTACGAGACCATTTCGCCAAGGCAGGCGTGAAAAAATTTATAAAAACAACTAATAGTAACTGACAGGTGGCTGCAATTCAAAGCAGGTTCCGCTGGCCCTACAGAAAAATCACACACCGCAGCACACGGACAGTGTCGGATGTGCTCTCCTGCCTACCGCCTCTCTTCCTCCCGCCAGCAAGTTCAGACATAGCGAGACGGCAGAGCAAAGCGCGCACGGCCCCACGAAGCTCTCCCAGCGCCCAGGCAGTTAGCCGTTTACAGCTGCGTGTGTAGTTATTCCGAAAGTAAGTGCAATGGGGCTTATTTATTTACCTACTTCCATGTTTACTCTTGCCTGCTTAGTTTCTTATTGTAACACAAGCTGGATCCCTCCCTGCTTGCCGTAAGGATGTTGCTCACCAGCTGCATCTCTGAAGGTGGCCTTCGCAGAGATGCTGCATGGGGATGCACTGAGATACTGCATGGGGACGCGCTGAGATGCTGCACGGGGATGCCCTGAGATGCTGCACAGGAATGCACTGAGATGCTGCACAGGAATGCACTGATATGCTGCATGGGGATGCACTGAGATGCTGCACGGGGATGCACTGAGATGCTG
>RSEF01000010.1:21993257-22003699 GCA_003993805.1 Himantopus leucocephalus | reverse complement strand
GTATTTAAAAGACATGTAGATGCGGTGCTGAGGCACATGGTTTAGTGGCGGACTTGGCAGTGTTAGGTTCACAGTTGGACTTGATGATCTAAAGGGTCTTTTCAAACCTAAATCATTCTGTGATGGCATTGGCAGACGTCCTGGAGATCAGGGAATTCTTGGAGTGCAGTTGGTGGGGCTGGTTGCACTCCATACCGCTTGCTTGGTGCTTGGCTTCCCGCACGCGCTGCCCACCTCTTTGCTGCAAGACATCAGGGCCACTTTGAACCCTGCGCTCTGTCACAGTGAGTACTCTGGGAATGGAGCCACTAGCGACTCCCAGCTTCCCTCCGTCTGTCTTTGCACCTCTGTCCTATTCAGCTCTCCAAATACCCCGCTCAGGAGGCTGTGTGATGTCTAGCTGTGTCACTCGCAGTGCGGGCTGTGTTCTCTCCTTCTCCAGTGCCTGCTCTGTTGCATTACTTGGATGCCCATTGATTCCTTTTATAAACTGATTAAACTGGCATAAAAATAGAGTAATTTTGGTTTGCTTGTTTGCTCAGTTTGCCAGCCTGGTCTCTGAGGAGGAGACAAACTCTGAAATGAGCGTGTGGAGGAAATGAGGGGGCAGGAGCAAGCCACTGGGCTCCCTCATGCCGTCGTACCATATCTTAAAGTACCTTTGAGAAGTTTGCTCTGGTGATTACATTCTTGTACCTTCTCTCCCATATCTTTCTGATTTTATTCCCCATTTCCCACTTCTCAACTTCTCAGCGTAAGTATGTGTCCTGTACCCAAGGGACCATGGTGGGTATAGGCTGCCTCGGTGCTGTGTTCCTGTGCCTGGCTTCCAGGGCTTCCTGGCAGGAAGGATTGCGAACACAAATCCATTCGACCTGTGGAATACACCAACTGAATGGTTTATCATTCTGGAGGGGATAGGGCTGGCTGGTGGGGCAGATGCGAGGGAGCCTCGCATGCCCGTCCGAACTCCATGGAAGCTGGGGTGGTTGAAGTGTTTATGACTCCGCTGTCTGCACTGCTCCTCTGCTTGCTTCTCGGTCCTAGAGATTGCTGTCTGTGAGCTGATACGTGTCTCCGTGTAGAACACAGATCGAAGAATTTCAGAGAGTTATAATTCAACCAAATGAATTCCTAAACAGGAATTATACTATATATAAACAGGATAATACTGCTAATAAAATTCCCTTTTCAAAGCATGGAAGGACGAGAGCTCCTTGGAGAGTTTTAAGAATATTTTTAACATGGCAAAGCAGTGTTGTTTTTCTCTTAACTTCATTCCAACAAATTGCTAACTCTTCATCTTGAAACATTGATATATTTAAAGTATTTGTGTTAAAAGTTTTATGGCCATTTTCTATCTGAAGCTGTATTTCCTGCTGGGGTTGTGAATTAGTTCATCTCCCACATACAAGAACACTGAGAAACCTTAAATGTAATTGTTCTTTTTTCAGCCGCCTAGGATAATATGATTTTGGTAAGTCATACTAACTTAAAGTACATGATTTAATCCACACAATATTGATTAAAAAATAATGCTTTCCTCAATATTTCTGAAGTGAAAATACACTATATGTTTTAAGGTATCTTTGGACCGTCCTTCCATTGATGTTTAATAATTTCTTCAATTTTATGATTGTGTCCTCCTGATTTGTACAGAAGTACAATAGGAGCATACGTCTATTGTTGTGGATCCTTCCCATTGTAAATCATACCCAAAAAATTAATCTGGCAGCAGTTTGTGAGAAAGAAAAGGCGAGATGCAAGTTCTGATAACAGGCATATTTATTTTACATCTTTGTATAAGAATGTTATTTTTATCTTTTTATTTTTCTAGTGGCAAGGAGTAGGAACAGAAAATTGGATTAAAATCTTTGGGGATTTTTTTTCATTATTTCTCTGCATTGCTTTTTTCCTCATACAGTAGATTCTTTTAAATGAAACGCAAATTTTATTGCAAATATTAATAACGAAAGGATACTCATGGACTCCAAGTTTTAATGCTTCCGTTACTAGAGGGCGCAAGATTGTAAGGAACCAGTTTTTATAAGTTTAGCCTGTGTTTTCTGTTGTTTTTCCTTAAGCCTCAAATATCAGCCTACTTTTGCCATAGTTATGTCATTTAAGAATCTTGACTTGTCCTTTTCCTATCTGTAAACAGTTGTTGTATTAACTACTGATGGAAAATGCTGGACATGTACATATGAAAACTGAAATCCCATGTTTGCTGGCAGTTAAAACAAATATTATATGTAACTAAAATATTTTGCTCTTGACAATACCAATTGTGTACTTTTTTTGCTAAGGCTTCTAAAAATAGCATCAGTAGCTATGTTATTCTTCATTAGCTTGAACACCCTCATTTGAGGTTGAGGTTTATCTAACTGCGAACAAATGCAACTATGTACAGTTTTTGACTGTTTTTTAAAAATATTATCACAGTATTTCTATGTTTGTGAATCATATCTGTGCATCGTTGCCTAAACAAGATAGTTGTTGTGACATTACTTACGTTTTAAATGTTATAGATTATTTATTCTGACTATTCAGCAATAAGGTACGTGCCAAATGAACTTCAGAAAAGCAGATACTGATTCCTATCGTGATAATCATATGCTTTTCTTTAAAAAAAAATTGCTTTTTGTCATGACTTCAGCTAGGAAATGCTTATTACTCTCTTACCAGTATTTCTGTGCATTACAACTCGGATGGATTTCTTGCTGCTACTTCTCTCTGCTCCTGATCCAGTATGTGCATAATTTTAAGCACATGAGTAGTCCCATTCAAATCAACCCAAGTATGAGCTTCAGTCAAGTGAAGAAGGTGTATCCCTCAGTCCAGACAAGCAGTTATGTTTTTGCACAAATTTGCCTATACCAGCAGTCCAGTTGAGGGCTGGAGATAAATGGGACAGATTCCCTGGAATGGCCTTTTACTGTGCTTTAAGAAATATTGCCTTTACATGAGTCTTCCTGTGGTCTAATCTTATTCCCAAATACAGTAGTATTGAAGATCAGTCTTAGATTCCCTGGTTGAGTTGCTATATCCTCACCCATACTGAATGCATAGTGTCATTTCTGATTTCTTCTTCTGTGAACACTTGACACAAATTTCGATTTATGCCTCATCTCAAATTTAATGTAGAGACTTAAAATGAAGTATTGTGAGGAACACGGAGCTGGAAAGGACTGCCTAGGTCATTGAGTCTAGTCATTTGATGCTGAAGACACCAGGCACCATACAATCCTTTTCATCTTAAAAGCAGGTAGATTTTTTTGTTCCTGCTACTCCGATTGGAGGGTTATGCAGAAACCTCATTGATCTAATGGTTAGATGCATCCATGGCCAGATTATATTCATTTGTTCTTCTGCCAATGTTATGCTTTAACTTAAATAGCTCTTCTCTTTGATTTAAATTAAGCCATATATATGGATGTCAAAGCTCAGCGCATCAGAACACTGTCAGTGTTACATAATTTTTTGAATTCATGATCTGAAGCTTAATACGTTTCTTCAATGACTAAGTATTCTTGTTTTTTCCTTTTATAGCTTTACATGTGTTACACATGAAGATGAGGCTGAGAACGCGGAAAGCTTCTCAGCAATCGAATCAAATTCACACCCAACGTGCTTTGAGGGCAAAGAGGAAACATTCGGAGGTGGAAGAGAGCTTACCTGTTGGGGGAGGAAAACCACAGAAAAATGAAACCGGCTTGTTGTCTTCAATCAAAAAGTTTATTAAAGGAAGCACACCCAAGGTACACCATCAGTGGGTTTCTTCTTTTGCTCTTTAATCAGGTCGTATTCAGTTAAATTTGATTTTAAAACATTTCTATTAGGAATAAAAAAATGTGTAATGTGGTGGAAGCAAAACATTCTCGTTAAGAAGTGGAAGGCAAGAAGTACCTGTGATAGTTGTGTCAGGTAACAGANTGGGGGGGGGGGGGGAGCAGACCTTCAAACCCTACGGGAGTCAATTGTAGGCATATTTAAGACAATCCATTACATCACAGCATTTATTACCTAGGTATTGTTTTGTGAAAATATTAACTAATAAATTCAGTAGATTCTTATTTTCTGGTTTAAAGATTCTTTGAATTTTGGAATTACTAGTACTGGCAACTAAGAAATGCAAATCCGTAAGCATAAATTTACTGAATATTTTTCGCATTTTTATTCAAAGTTGTTTAGGAGTCTGTCAGTCAATAAAGGTCTAACCTCACAAATTCAACTGTTGTGAAATTGATGCAAGTACTCAGTGTATTACTGCACTGAACACTGCCCCCGCTTAGTGCATCGAACTCAAACATTGTCAGGGCTGAACTGCTAAATCTCGTCTGTCTTGATCCAGACAGAAATCTGAACTTTAGTAATCTTCACATGTTAAAACCTGTTGCATGTACGTTTTGAGGGTGAATTTTATATATATATTACTTTGATAGCCTGAATGTAACCTTGCATTTGTTTCAAAAACCTGTGGGTTTTTTTCTGTAAAGAGAGGCCAGTAAAAAAAAGAAAACTTCATTCACTGCCAGCAGTCCAGATAGTGACATTATGTAGCTGTAAATTTTAAAGAATAGCCAAGAAGTCATAACTAAATTAAAATGTATCCCAGATTAACTATATGGTAAATAAAAATATGATATAAATTCAGAAGTATTTTCTGGTTTTTGAACTAAGTGTTGAAACAATAATTTTGTAACAAGCTGAAGTTGAAATAATTTTAATTAAAGTAACAGTGTATTCTTAATTGTCAAAAATATAGTGAAATTTAAATATTTCATGGCATGTGTTAATTACCTGTCATAGGTACCAACAAAGAAATATTTTGGTAAAAATAGATGGTTAAATCTGCTTACATACTGTTTTTCATGAAACGAGGACGATTAATGTATTTTACATTTAGCATCTATATTGTAGCACACTAATGCAACATTTTGGCTGCAAAACCACTGCAAGAAAATGCTGAAATCTAAACAAAACATTTTACATTGGAATTTTAAGATAAGGGAAATATGTCTGGTTTTCTTTTCCTTTGTCTCTTTAAGGTTTTAACTTTCTCTCTTCCCTTCTTCTCTTCCTCTCCCATACCTTTGAATTACACTTCATTCCTTTTTTTGTCTTGATAGTTTTTTTTTTAAATATAAAATGTCTGCATTTTTCTCCTGTTTCCTTTCATGTCCTCTCCTGTGCCTGTAGCAGGACTTGGAGTGGTTCCAGTGGCATTAGCATGGCATGATATTGATACTGCCGGGCTATCTTCCAAAGCGTTAATGACTTAACAAAGTAGTCTTGTGGTTGCCATGGAAACGTTATAACTCTTTGAGATAGCGTGTGTGTACAACTTGCGTAGTAGTTCATTTATGGGTATGCTAAAATCTAAATCACCACTGAGGTTATATGGATTTATGGCAGTAGATGTCTTCGCAGTTGTCTAGATACACTTGTTATGATCATAGTCATAGGTCATTTATCTGATATTGTAAAGATGTCTTGTTAGTAATATTTCTTAAACAAACAAAACCTGAAAAATCATGATAGCTCTTCAGTTAGAGAAACCAGAGACTAAAATGTGGCTCTTCAAACGTGGATGGTGGTAGGTCCGATCTTGAGGTCTTTTGCTAACCCATGGCCCCCATGCAAGTCAGCAATAGTATGGAGGGCGCAATAGTACTTATTTACAAAATGACAAATCTGATGTACCAGAAAAACTGATACACATATGCATACAGGAAGTACTATTAAAATTTTTAAATGTTAAGATCAGAAATATTGTAGAACTTGTTGTTGCAGATTCCTCTAAACTTGTTCGATTTTGGGGGTTCTAGCACTGTCATAAATTGCGTTGTCTTCGCATGTGTTGTCATTACTTCTAGTCTCAGTTTAGGTCATTCCTTAATACATACGTGGTTTCTGAAAACAACCTAAAAGCAAAGAAAATGTTTATGTCGGGGTGGCATTGCCATGTTCCTTATGGTGCAATTATTGGTAATAATAGGTTATATTGAATTGAATGAATTATAGAATTCAAATAGTTTAGTATATAAATACATATAAAAGCTATATTTAATTCTGTATCTGTGTGATAAAATTTTGGGTGTGTAAACCAAATAGCACAATAACATACGTAATTTCACCTTTGAATTTTATTAACTAATACAATATGGGCACGGCAGTGTGAGCTTTCCCACCACATCAGGATAGCTCCTCTTCTGGAGGATGAAAGGGCTCTCCAGATGTAGTGAATTCTTTATGCCTCTGCTGATACCATCAGCCAGATTCCCTGTTTCCATTGTAATGTTTGTAATGTTTCTACACTTGTTTTCCATGAAGCAGAATGAGAGCACCACTCATTTTACGAAGGCCAGTGGATAGCTTTTAGAAGTTAATTAATTTCTCCCATTTTTTTCCCCTGGTGTTGAACATTTGAACAAATGACCTAGAAAATGAGAGAACTTACTGTTCTTTTATCAGTTCAGTGAGCCATCTATTTTCTCTCATTATATGGATTTATAATATATACAGTATTATTAATTCTAAGTGGTAGTAATTTGATTGTTCTCACCAAAGTTGTTGGTCAAGGATGTTGGCAGTAGGAAGCTTTGGGGATCAGTGGTGTTCACTTGTCTTCTGATAGGGATGTCAATACATTTCCATGTTTGTTAGTATTTCTTTTAGCTACTGTACTGTTAGCATGGGCTTTAGGTTAATTTTTCTCAAAGATCTATTTACTTTTTTTTTGGAGCACGCAAACTGTTTTTCTCTTTTCTTTTTAAAGATGTAAAACTGCTGCTCCAGAAAGGTAATATTGTAATTCTGAAATTGAAATTTTAATTAACTTTGATATGGTCTGTGGCCTTGTTATTTATTTTGATATTTAATTCAGTTTATTTTGCATTGTCTCACACCTTACATTTCAGTGTACTCTATATGGTCATGCTTTAGATTTCAGATTGCCATTTTACTAAGTTGTAGTAGGTGCTTTGGGGAAAAAGGGGAAGAAACCTGTCTTAAACATGTGCCTGTGCATATATTCATGCACAGAAAATATGCAGAAATGTTTGGTTCTATATCATTCATGTAAGTGCCACAGGGAGAACAGTTATTTACTTCAAGGTAAGAATCATCATTGGGTCGTAATCGTTGCTTACAACATTTTAACAACTAAGTTTTGCCATGTACTATGTGATACGGGTTAAGTAGCAGCAAGATACATACTCGTGTACAATTTAGCAAGCCACTTTATGTAGAGAGCATGGTGGAGAATTTCATGTTGGACATTGTGGTGCGCTTTATTTCCTGTGTATTTAACAGGCAGAGAAATAACTTCAGATGATTTTAGTTGCCTTGTCTGTACATTTCACCAACCCCACAGCAATTAAATATTTATAAATTTGCTATCCAGTGAAATGGTAGTTAAAGACGGTTTTTCTACTGCAGAAATTCGAAGTACAGTTTTCTTTCCCGGTACTTTGCTATTTACCTTGAGTTGTGTAAGTTTAAATGAATTTAAAATTCCAGCTGGCCAGATATATGTTGCATATTCTGCATCTGGAAGCAGAACAACAGGTTGATCTTTTGTGAAACTTTCCCTAACAGCTAACATTTTCTGGTAGTATTCAGTGGAGAAAAGAGGCACTATTTAGTATGTTTCTTTTTTCCCCCTTTTCTGTTTTAAGGAAGAAAGAGAAAATCCTGCAAAAAGAAGTAGAATTGAACGGGATATAGATAACAACTTGATTACATCCACACCTCAAACAGGAGAAAAGCCTAATAAACAGATCTCTCGAGTACGACGGAAAAGTCAAATGAATGGAGGTTTGTAAATACTGTAATCGTGTGGTGTTGCAGTTGAATGGTGATTCGGTAGTCTTACAGCTGTTAACTAATATAGGACATTTCTTCAGTTGTGGAGGTTATTAAAGGTTTTGTGATTGACTTCAGGGAGAAGCAAGGCTGAGCTAATAGTAGCAAAAAAGGTTTCTAAGACTGTAAGCGACAGTTCCAACATTCCTTCTCAGACACATCCATTGTATCTTTGTAAGAAAAATTTGGATTTGTGATCATGATATTTTGGAACTAATTTAACTTTTTTTCTTTTTTTTAAATTAGTATTCTAAAAAGGCAATGATAATTATTTGGTTTAGCTCTTCTACCATTTTCTCACCAAAAAAAAGTGAAATATGACTTCCCAACTCAGGACCTTTGTGGAAGTAACCAGGTGTCCTTAGATTTTGAAAGCACTTGTCAAACAGAGACAGGTTTCAGTCACAGAATCGTAGGGAAATTTAGATTGGAAGGGACCTCTAAAGGCCATCTGGGCCAGTCCCCCTGCTCCCCTCACCGCAATGTTGGTCCAGCTTGAAGGGAGATCTGGCTTTGGGGTTTGAGCAGGCTGCTCAGGGCCTTGGCCAGTCCAGTTTTGAGTATCTCTAAGGATGGAGATTCCACAGCCCTTCTCCAGTGTTTGACCACCTCGCCATGAAAACTGTTTCTTTTTGAGTATCTCTAATAATGACATGATAAAATGGTCAATGACATTTAAAGTATCAGCTGTGGTTCCAAATCTGACTTTAAAAAAACATTTTTTAGACTTTTTTAAGGAAACAAGACTTATGTGATTGCGCTGCCTGTCAGTGTTCCTTCATTCTCCCTTCCCCCAATAATTTTGGAATGCATTGTCTGCTTTCTGCCAAGTTTGTCAGCAAGGCAGAGGTCTCAAAGATTCCAGAGTCCAACAAGGTTCGCAAAATCTGTAGCTAAATAGAGGATAGAGCTTCAAATGAGTGACTTCAGTGATGGTGAGGTTATAGCGTGAGAGAATTACCTGTTTGGTTTTTGTCAGGTGTCTGTGTAACAACATGGTTTTAGGAGAAACCTCTTTTTCCAGTATTTGCTACTGTTAATGGTTTTTTTGCCTCCTGGAGAGCTAATGGATGCGCTCCCACTTACAGTGCATATCCACATAGTGCATGTCCGCATATAATGCATATCTGCACTTACAGTGATGCATGCAGACAGTGCTCAAAGATGAAAGAGAAACTATTGACTTAAATCACGTGTTCCGAGATATGCACAGAGCACACTGAACCCATGTCACTGTCACAGCGATATGAAGTTCTTAGTTAAGATACTCCGTATTAGTGAAGGCACCGGGTTGCAGCTGGCACACCCTGCACTTTATATAGAAACGATAGGAAGTGTGAAGTACTCGTGCAGCTCCATCAGGCTCAGCTGACAAAAAGGTTCTCAGCTCATGTGCACAAAATACATTTGCTTACTTCCATATGGACAGACATCTCAAAGACTTGTTACTGTGAAGTAAATAACTCCTCTTTCATTTCAGTCTCAGAATTGTGTCTTGGATCTCAGCCATGAGATTGCAATTTTTAGGATGTACTTTACTGTAAAGGCACATTTATAGAAAACCTTAATTGTTTCTGTTTTGTAATGTGAAGGTTTATTTAATTCTCTGTCCTTTGTTACCTCATAACAACTAAAAATTATTTTACTTCATAATTGTATTTGTGCGTGTGTGTGTGTGTAGGTGGAGAATAATAAACTATGGACTTGATCTTGTGCAGTTTGGAGGTTCAGCCACTGGAGTTCCACTGACACTTTCTCTTGTTTCTGTCTAGTGGAGTCCCACTGATACTGACACCTGTTTGTTGTCACATGTGTGCAGCATCTTAAACTGTCTTCCATCATCAAGCCCATTTAAAGGATTTAAATTTCTATTATTTGTTAATCTACAGCATACTTTTATAAACAATGAGTGCTTCCTAATTTGAAGTGTTAAACCTAAGATGGTGTTGAAAATTGGCATTTCATTTTTATGTTGATACTAAATTGCTAGCTCTTCTTTTTTTTTTTTAAATTAAATACTTAGGCTAATATTTTTGTCAACCCAGTTGAACCATGAGCAAGAGAGATCTTTCCTATACTGAAAATAATAACAATAAAAGAGAGGATGTAACTGTGAAAAACAGAAGCATGGTATTATACATCATAACTTTTCTTTTACAGAAGCTGGAAGTTACGAAATGACAAACCAACACGTAAAGCAAAATGGAAAATTAGAAGATAATCCTGCCACTGGCAGTCCCCCACGAACTACGTTACTGGGAACCATATTTTCTCCTGTTTTCAATTTTTTTTCACCAGCAAATAAAAATGGTGAGTATTATTTAAAAAGCCAGTAGCGTTAAAGCTAAGAATGATAGAATTTTTTTTAAGAAAAAGCTGTTTCGAGTGGCAGTATACTTTTCATTCTGACTTACAGACCAAGAGTTACTACTACCAGATAAAAGGCCTCCTTAAGTCTTAGAAGGGTTGATCATTAATAAAAGAAGCAATAAGTCTATATGCATTAGAACATTTCTTTCATAGGTGTAAGTATCTAGTAGTGTACCTTTTATTAAAAAAAAAAAAAAAAAAAAAAA
>RSEF01000010.1:21962482-21984041 GCA_003993805.1 Himantopus leucocephalus | reverse complement strand
AGCACCCCCAGGTCCTTCTCCTCAGGGCTGCTCTCCAGCCATTTTCCGCCTGGGTTTGTGCTTGGCATTGCCCCAACCCAGACATAGGACCTTGCACTTGGCCTGGTTGAACTTCATGAGGTCGGCACGGGCCCACCTCTCCAGCCTGTCCAGGTCCCTCTGGATGGCATCCCTCCCCTCCGGCGTGTCTGCCTCTCCACACAGCTTGGTGTCATCAGCAGACTGGCTGAGGGTGCACTCCATCCCACTGTCCCACATCAGTTTCCCAAGGGGGGCAGAACTGATAGCAAAGGGGAATCCCGTTTATCTCCCAGCGTGCAGCCCACGGGGACAGGGGGTGCACGGGGTCAGACAGTGGGTGCTGGGCGCCGCGGGGCTGATGGCACTTTTTCCCCCCCAACCAGTGCCACTCTGTGGGGCCGGGCTGGGAGCGGGGGCGGCTCATTCCCCTGCGGGAAAGCGGGGTCTGCGCTCCCCTGCATTCCGGGGTTGCCTTCTGAGGGGAGCTCCGGGCTGCTCGGTTCCTCCCTCTCCTCCTGGCCTCGTCCACCGTTCCCTGCGCGCCCCCGGGGACCCTCTCCGCACCCCACCTTGGCCCCCTGGGCCGGCCGTTTCGCCAAATTACTCGTTATTTGCCACTTTTTCATCTGTCTTTTCACCCCTTGGTTTCTCTTTCAGCGAAACAATCATGTTCTTGCACCAAATCTTTTACCAAGGCCTGAAGGCGAGGATATCCAGCTGGCCGACGCTGGTGCTGGGTGAGTGCCTGTCGCCTCCTGGCCGCGTTTCCTTCCTGCTGGTAGAGCCCAGCCCGCCCTCTTCCTCCTAATGCAACTCGACAGGCGTTTCGCTAACCGGCGGCAGCAGTGAAATGCATTGCACGGCACGTTCGTTGCTTCTTCATGTCAGTCACGGGACCGGAGCAAAAAAACCCCAGAGAAACCCAATTCCCGCGTTCCTGGTTCTGCCGGGCGGTGGAAGGGGTGGGCTGGACCGTGCACAGGAGAGCTGATGCTGCGGAGCGTCGCGGTGTCTGATGAGACCCTCAGCTAGGACTACGGGGTGTCTGTGAAACCCGGACGGGGCCGAGCTGGGGCTGGCAGGGGCAGCAAGAAGCCCCGAGTGGGATCCGGGGGTGAGGAGGGCTGGGAGCCGGGGCGGCTGTGCCGGGACCCCGGGGCGCAGACCGGACCGGCGCACCCACCTCCCCACCGCCTCTCTGCTCGCAGCCGACTTGTTCGACATCCTGCTGCCCATGCTGAACATCTACCAGGAGTTCGTGAGGAACCACCAGTACAGCCTGCAGATCCTGGCGCACTGCAAGCAGAACCGGGACTTCGACAAGCTGCTGAAGCACTACGAGGCCAAGCCCGACTGCGAGGAGAGGACCCTGGAGACCTTCCTGACCTACCCTATGTTCCAGGTGATCGCTGGCACCAGGGTCGGCCCGTGAGATGCCCCCGCGGTGTTGGCAGCGAGGGGTGGGCTGGGCGGTGCACACCCCAGCCCTGCAGGAGGCATCGGGTGATGGGGAGGCAAAGCCTGGGTGAAGATGGCCTGGGGCTGGACCCAGCGCGGTCCCACGCTGCTCCTGGCACCTCCTTAGGCCATTGCTGGGCTCGGTGGTGCTGTGGGAGGACTCTCCGGGTGAAGCTGCTGGCTTCCCAGTTATCCCATGCTGCTGGGACACGGACGGGGCACAGCAGAGTCCTGGGGAAACCTCGTGCTGTTCCCCCTCTTCGTTAAGTTTTCGCACAAAGAGCTTTCAAGCTTTCGTAACCTCCCAGATCAGGGGGTCTGAGGCACGGTGTCCCCAGCCATGGTGTCCCCAGCCACGGCGGCTCCGGGAGCAGCGCAGGGTGGGCACCCGCAGCCCTCTGTACCCCCTCCATCCCACCGCCCCCTGCGCTGCGCCGTGGCTGATGTCCCGCTCCGTTGTGCCGCAGATCCCCAGGTACATCCTGACGCTGCACGAGCTGCTGGCCCACACTCCCCATGAGCACGTGGAAAGGAACAGCCTGGATTACGCCAAGTCCAAGCTGGAAGAGCTCTCCAGGTCAGACCCACCGCTGCCCGTCCCTGCCCACCCCTGCCCGTCCCGGCGGCCGGGGCTGTGGGACCGGGCGCAGCTCTCGCACCGGGGCGGTTCCGGCTGGTGGAGGGGCTCTTGGCCAGGCCGCTGGTGACCGTGCCACCCTTCTGGCGGGCGGGGAGAGGGGCTGGGGCAGGCAGACCCCGACCCACGGGGTTTGGAGAGGGCACAGCGCTGACGGGACCAGGCTGGCTTGGGTGTTTGTACGGCACCCGCAGGGTGAAGCTGGTGGAGATGGTGACGGAGGGGCTGTGCTGTCCCCCTGGGATGGGACACGGGAGAAGCTCAGTCCTCGGTTCACTCGGAGCCCGTTGGCCATCCCCAACAAGGATGAAACCTTGCAGAGCCCTGTGCCAAAGGTGCCCCGCGCTGTTTTAGCCAGGACCTGCCCTCCCATTGCCCTCGTCCTCTGCGTTTCAAAGGCTGAGACATTCCAGTGCCGTCTCCTGCCCTCCTGTGCCAATCCGTCCCTGGGGCCGGCGGGACGGGAGCCCGGCTGCTTCGGGATGGGGGCTGCGTTTTCCAGGGCTCCTTCCTGATGAAATAGGAGTTTTGGAGGGCTCTGAAGGTCTGTCTCTGTCCTCTTCTGTCCGGCGCGGCTCTGCTGCTGGGTGCTGGTGGGGCTGCCCCGTGGGAAGGGGCCAAGTGCCTCCGAGGTCTCCGCAACCAGCACCCGGGAATCGGCTGCGATTCCCTGTGTCTGATCCTCTGCCTCCGCAGGCACAGACCGAAGTGTTCTGTGTGTCCTGTGCCACCGTACTGCAGCGGTGCCAAACCCACCGGCGCTCCTCGGTCCCAAGGGAATCTGTAAAAAGAGTTTTCATCCTTTTGCCCGCTTCTCAAGGACCAGGGATGTCGGAGGGGGCTGCTGACGGGGGGGATCTCTCTGCCCTAAGTCTGAATTTTGTGATTTCCGAGCAAGAAGCACACATATTTCAGTATTTAGAAATCTGGAGGTACAGTCCAGGCTGGTGCGTATGTTACCTCCTGAGCTCCTGGGTCTGTGTGGATACAGACGACTGCTGTAATTCTCTTGATATTCCTTCGGTTTTGGTCTCACCTAGTGCAGCCCCTCTGGGATCTGCTGGGAAAAGTGCAAATCTCACCTGAGCTCCAGTTTTCTCCTCTTCCTCCTTCAGGATAATGCATGATGAAGTGAGCGAGACCGAAAATATTCGAAAAAATCTGGCGATAGAGAGGATGATTATTGAAGGGTGTGAAATTCTGCTGGACACCAGCCAGACTTTCGTAAGACAAGGTACCGTGTTTGCGTCGACGTCCCTCCCCTCTGCGGGTTACGCAAAGCCCCGCAGCCCCCGTCCCCCCCGTCCCCGCATCCCTCCGCAGCGCGGCCTGGTGAGCTGTGACATTTAAAAATATAACCCATTTGTGAATTTTCTCTGCTCCGAAGCGCCTCGCTTTCAGACAGTCTCAGCACTGCCTTTTATTGCATCACGGAGCAGAATGTGCTTTTAGCTGTTATTGATTTCCTGCTGCCAGAGAAGCAGCGGGACACATCCTGACCTCCTGGGCACGTTTGGTCCCGGAGGAGCATTCGTGCGCTGTGGGCGCACGGGTGGGCTGGGGCCGTGGCCGGTGCCCGCCCGCTCTCTGGGGCCCCAATAACCCGCACAGCCGGTGGCTCGCAGGGCCAGTCCCAGCCCTGCTGCCTGGGGACACGCTCGCCACTGCCCCGGGCACGCAGCGATGCCCTGCTCCTGCGTGCCGTGCCCTGCAGGGCCGGCCCCGGTGGTGATGCCAGGGACGGGTCTCTCCCCTCCGTAGGGTCCCTCATCCAAGTGCCGATGTCGGAGAAAGGGAAGATCACGCGGGGGCGGCTGGGCTCCCTCTCGCTGAAGAAGGAGGGCGAGCGGCAGTGCTTCCTCTTCTCCAAGCACTTGATCATCTGCACCAGGGGCTCCGGGGGCAAACTGCATCTCACCAAGGTGCGGAGCGCGGGGGGCTCGGCGGGTGCGGCGGCTGCGGGGCTTGGAGCTGGTGCTGCTTCCCGGGGTGCCGGGGCCCGGGCTCGTGCGTGGCTGGGCTCCCCTGGTGACATCCAGGGACATCCTTGCCCTCCCCTGGCTGTGGCCTCCTGGGGGTGCCGGGCTGGGAGCAGGCGGGCGATGGGGTTTATTTTGCGTGGTCCAGACGCCTTGTCAGTGATGTGCAGAGCTCTGAGTCACGGGCAAAGACGAGAAATCGCAAGTTCTCAATAAAAGAAGTTATCCCGATTTGCAGCAGAAACCTTGACAATCTATTCAGTGAGAAACTTAAATTATAGCCTCGGTTTGTACATAAACCGTCTCCTCCAGTCCGCTCCCGAGACTCACGCTTTTGTTGGTAGAAGTTTTGCAGTTAATTGAGCAAGAATCTTACAGAAATTGCTCATTACTGGCATTAAATTATCAGTTTGAAAAATTACAGTCCATGGCAAAGAGTTGATAATTACAACAACAGACTTTTGGAAAATTTAATTTAAAGCTCGTATTAAATAATTTATAAACAAATTAGTTGATGGGTTATACAAGGAAAACTGTGATATCCCAGCAGTCAGGAACTGCTTTTTTCCCAGTGAAAGCAGACGTTGCGCTGGCCACGGGCTGTGCGCAGCCGTGCCGAAACCCTCGGCTGCATCGCCCCATCCCTGTCCCCGGGGCGGTGGGCTGCGGTGTGGGGCGGGGGGCCGGGGCAGCCCCCAGCCGCCCCGGGAGGAGCGGGGATCCTGCCTCTGAGACCCAACTCCCACCCCTGCAGAACGGCGTGATCTCCCTCATCGACTGCACGCTGGTGGAGGAGCAGGAGAGCACCGACGAGGACGGTAGGTGCCCCGTCCCCGCTCCAGGCAGACTCCGCTGGGGACATACCCAGGGCCCCGCTGGCTGCTGAGCAGACAGGGACATCTCAAAAAGCAAAGTCGTGGCTGCCCCAGGACCCTCTTTGCTGAGGTTGCCAGCACCCCCAGCACGGCAGACCACCTCCCGCTGCGTGGCACAGGTGGTTTCGGGGCTCGCGGCGTGGTCACCCCATGGCGGGGAGGGCAAAGCCCGCAGCCAGGGGTGCAGGGAGGTGCGAAGGGTGCGGGTCCCGCTGGAGGCTGCACTTAACGCCAAACCCTCGACACGAGGTTGCTGCCGGCCCTGGGCAATGCCTTCCCCGGCTGGAGGCAGCTGCCGTGTTTCGTGTTTGCGGGCTGATGGCAGCGTGGTCAGCACTGCCGGTGTCCCCTCTCACGGACGGGGCGTCCTCCTGACATTCCTGCCGTCCGTCCGTGCGGCGTGGAACCACCTGCAGCAGAGTTGGAGCAAATGTGGGTGCTGAATAGATTCAAGAAAGTCGTGATCTACTGGCTGGATTTAATTAAGTAAATTATTTACTGTGAACCAAACAGATGCACGTTTATGCAAATCTGACCTTCCTGAGGCAGGCAGCGAGCGTCACAGCTCGGTGCTGGTAACTGGAAAAAGAAAAGACGCTGGATGTCCTCAGCTGTGCCTGCTTAACTGCAGACTTGTGAAAAACCACAGGCTCCTTTCTCTCGTCCTCAGTGCGGGTTTTCCAGCCCACGCTGGGGAGCCAGGTTCTCCCCGGCACGTGGCACCGGGGCCGCAGCGGCGGCCGTGCTGCCCTCCCGGTGTGCGGGCTTTGCTTCGCAAACGCAGAGCCTGTGCCCAGCAAACCTCTCCCGTCCTCACTGCAGATGCAAAATGCAACAAGCTCCTTAAAACCTCGATGAAACCTGTGCTGGGGGAGAAGGGGTGGGGAAATCTTTTCGCACTCACTGTGTGTGTTTTTTCTATTCCAAAGCAAAAGCGTCAGGGCAAGACATCGACCATCTTGACTTCAAAATCGTGGTGGAGCCAAAAGATTCCCCGTCTTTCACGGTTATCCTCGTGGCCTCGTCCAGGCAGGAGAAGGCTGCGTGGACCAGCGACATCAGCCAGGTAGGATGCCCCCGGCAGGGAGGAGCTGTCGGGGCGCGGGGTCCCCGGGGACGAGCAGCCCCCATGGGATTCCTGCTGGGCTGCAGCACCCAGAAGTAACACTCGCTGTTTGCTGCTGTGGCTGCAGAGCCCAGCTTGGTCCACACCCAGCACCACCGGGGCGCTCGGGCCCTGCCACGGGCTGCGGTCTCACCACGTCGGGCTGCTGTGATCAGCACGGGTGGACCACCAAGCCCCGGGCACCCGGGGAGAGCGGTTCCATGCAGAGGGTGTCCCGGAGTGAGGGTGCACCAAGAGCCCGGCCGTCGCCAAAAGCTCTCTGGTGTCTGGTAGCTCAAGGAGGAAGAGGGGGAGTAGGAAAGTGCCGCCGGCGCAGCAGGGTCTGTCCCGTCGGCGCTCTGCCTGCGCATGTAGATGTGTGGTTTGGATTCCTCCCCTGCCTCAGACACGTGGTAGCAATTTACACCCGCTCTTTGTTTGCTTTATGCAAATGACTTTGAAGATCTTTTTTCCCTGGGTGGGAGGAAGAGCAAAAGTTATCGGTTAAACAGGGTTTGCCTCCTGGCCACCGCTGCTGTACCATGCCCTTGCCTGCGTCCCCTTGCCAGAGGTGGTGGCTCCCGGCTGCATTCGGCCAGCAGCACCTGCGCGGGGGTCTCCAGCCCAGCAAAGCCCTCCCTGGTGAGCCGGCAGCAAAGGCACCAGTGCTGCTCTGCTGCTCACTGGGTGTCCCTCCAAGAGCATCCCGCAGCGCAGGCTGGGAGGGGAGTTTGGTGATGGCGGTACAGGGTGAGAGGGGGTTCTGGCAACTCTCGCCATGCCTTTGTGCCTGCCAGCACACGCTGAGCCCGGGCCGGGGCCGTAGCCGGGGAGCAGCTCTGGGCGATGCTTCCCCCAGAAGAGGGATGCAGGTCCGTGATCGTGAAGCTCCTATCTTCAGGCAGAGGCTCTTGCCCTTCCCAGCTGCGCACTCACTCCCAGCCGTGGTGTCCCGTCACGCACGGTAGATGCAGCTACCAAGGACTGTGTCTCGTCTGGCCGAGGCCAAGCTTAGGCTCTCCCGTGGCATGTCCAAGCCAGGAGGGCAGCAGGGCCGCCCTCGCTGCCGCCGCCTCTCCCACCTCCCACCCGTGTCTCTTCCAGTGCGTGGACAACATCCGCTGCAACGGCCTCATGATGAACGCCTTCGAGGAGAACTCCAAGGTCACCGTCCCCCAGATGATCAAGTGAGTGCTGCTGCGGCCGGGCGCTGCGGGGAACGCCGGGCTCTGCCTGGCTCCACGGCACAGCTCCCGCTGCAGCCAAACGCTGCCGAAAGCCCCGGCAGCCCGGTGGCTGTCCCGTGTGCTCGGGCACTTGGGCGTGCTGTTCCCAGCGTAGTGATTAGGATCACTAATTAGCTGGGAGAGGGCATTCGCCTGGGACTGTGCTCGGGGAGGTGGGAAGGTGAAAGGGGAGAGCTTGGAGGAAAAATAATAGTAAAGGGGTGTGTGAAAGCCCCGGTGGAGAGGGGCGCAGGGCACCGTGGGCTCCGTGCGCGCTGGGTGCTGGGGTGCAAGGACCGCCCCAGCCCGAGGAGGGACACACATGGCACGAGGGGGAACGGGCACAGCTGGTGGGACAGGACAGCGTGAGAGATGTCCCCGCCACACTGACCACCCGCACTGCTGCGGGGCTGCTGTCACGCACGGGGAAGGGTCGTGGCTCACGAGTGTCCCTCAGGGACCGTTGTTGCATGTTTTCTGCACAAACGTCTGCCTGTTGAGCACTGCACAATGTTTCCATCCATTTTGGGGTGCGGATTTCCCCTGGAAGTGTCCTGCCTGCATTTTACGTAGGGACACCCTGTAGAACGAGGCTCCTTTGCTGCTGAGGACCTGTTCCGCTTTCCGTGGTCCCCGCACACCTCAGGGGGAAGCTGCTGACATGAAGCAGCTCTTGGTTTCGTTCCAGGCTGGAACCACAGATATCTTGTTTCTCTGCAGGTCTGATGCCAGCTTGTATTGTGATGATGTTGACATTAGGTTCAGTAAAACGATGAATTCCTGCAAGGTCCTGCAGATCCGCTATGCAAGCGTGGAGCGGCTCCTGGAGAGGCTGACGGACCTGCGGTTCCTGAGCATTGACTTTCTGAACACGTTCCTGCATTCATACCGCGTCTTCACCACCGCCCTGGTCGTCCTCGACAAGCTCATCACGATCTACAAGAAGCCGATCAGTGCCATCCCTGCACGGTGAGGCTGCGCGCAGCGTCGCTGCGGTGCCTGTGCCAGTGACTGTCCTGCCCCTGAGGGACTGGCAGGGTCTACGGGGGGGCTGCGGCATCGCTCCTCCCTCCCCTCTTCTGTCCCGAGTCAGCCCTCTGCTCTGCCCCGGTGCCACCCCAGGGCTGTTTCACCCGCTCCCCATGAGTTGTGACACCCGCAAATCGGGGAAGCAGATAAACCCGAGCCCTGCGGGTGTCCCCGCTGCTGGGAGGGCTGAGCGGTGGGAGCGGGGCGGCAGGGGGTGGCGCTGGGGTGCCCTGGAGACCCAGCGCTGCTGGCACTGCCGGTGGCGACCTCCACGACCTCTGGGGCAGAGGAGGTGCAAGTTCAGCCTTTCCCCGTTTCCCTGCCAAGGTCCCTGGAGCTCCTGTTCGCCAACAGCCAGAACAACAAGCTGCTGTACGGAGAGCCCCCCAAGTCCCCCAGAGCCAACCGCAAGTTCTCCTCACCTCCCCCCCTCTCCATCACCAAGTCCTCGTCCCCCAGCCGGCGGAGGAAGCTCTCCCTCAACATCCCCATCATCACGGGAGGGAAGGCGCTGGACCTGGCTGCTCTGAGCTGCTCCTCCAACGGCTATGCAAGCATGTACTCCTCCATGGCGCCCTTCAGCAAGACCACCCTGGACATAAACAAACTGTATGTGTCCAGTAACTACCCCAATAAAATCCCCGATGAAGGAGAAGCGGCCTCAGAAAAGCAAGAGGAGTCGCTGCCGAGCAAGCAAAGTAAGTCGCTGCGGGTTTGCAGACGGGTGGGCTCCCGCCGAGGCAGCCGGCAGGGAGGGGGCTGGTTTTGGTGGGTGCTCTGCAGGGGGTACGG
This sequence comes from Himantopus leucocephalus, assembly GCA_003993805.1. NCBI lineage: Eukaryota > Metazoa > Chordata > Aves > Charadriiformes > Recurvirostridae > Himantopus > Himantopus leucocephalus. The sequence continues at coordinate 21,974,919 of RSEF01000010.1, read as the reverse complement.
GGACACGCACGGGGGATTGGGCACACCGTGCCCGGGGGCTTTGCGGTGACCCGGCTGTGTGCTGGCAGGGGGGGCAGGGCACAGGGAGCCCCCACCCCATGAGCACGCACGCAGCAGCCCCCCATGTGCTGGGGACAGCAGTGGCAGCGGTGGTGGCGGTGGTGGAGGTGCTCCCGGTGATGCAGTGACTCATGTGGTATCGCCTCCCGGAGGCTCAGCAATAGGGGACTGGGGGAGGAGAGCCAGAGACGGGTGGTTAAGGCACCACAAAGGCCACAGGTCGTGTCCCCCTTGAGCATCCCTCTGCCCCCGATGCCGATGTCCCCAGGCGCAGCTTTGAGCGCAGCACAGCAGCAGAGGACGAGGCTCCCCCCTGCCATAGCCCCGCGGGAGAGGTTCGGCAGTGGAGACCGTGGGGACCCTCTGACTTTAGCAGGGCAGGGACCAGCCCAGTGCCCGCACTGCCCCGTCTGCACCGGGATCGCGCTCGGCGTCCCCAGCTGGGACCCGCCGGCTCAGGGCTGGACCCCGGCGCAGGCGAGGCTGCGCGCATGGCTCCGGCATCGCTCGCGGGGTTTCCCTGTCTGTAAGGAAAATGGGAAGAGGCTGCAGCCTCCCTGTTTGCACCTTGACATTATCTTCTCCCTCGCTGTGGGTGGCGTGAGCGCCTTCTGCGCCCTGCTGCCCGAGCAGGGGCTCCCAGCGAGCAGCGCGACACCCGTCAGCAGCGCGACACCCGTCTGCGCGTAGCCACAGGCGAGGGCAGAGGACAGCCCAGGCGGAGGCGGTGGGACAGGCTGCCCCGGCTCCTCCCGCAGCCCCTCGCCGGGTGATTTCCCATCCCCTGCACCCTGCCAGGGAGGTACCGCATCCCACCGCGTCGCTGTGCTCGGGCTGCCTCGGCTGGAGCTCGCCTGCGGTCCTGCTCGCTGTCGCCAGCCCCGGCAGAGCCTCCGAGCTGGCAGCACGTGTGCCATGCGCCGCACGGAGAGCGCCTGCCTCCCGGGGGTTGTGTGCTGCCTGAAAACTGGGTACGTTGTAATAACAAAACAAACAAAAAAAACACCCCAAAAACCCACCACCACAAAAAAAAACCAACCCCACAGCAAAAAACCCCAAAGTAATTGCAGGACTGCGAACCTTCTCTGTACGTGGTTGCTGTGTGCCCAGCTGGAATGACTCAGACTTTAGGAAAATGTGGAAGAGCTAAACCACGGCTGGCTGCGATGTGCACGTGTCCAGCGGTGATGGTAATGGGGTTCCTTCTTCCTCCCAGGCTCAGAGGTGTCTGTCAGGGAAGAGTCAGACACAGATCCCAACCAGAGCGATGAAGCAGAAGCTGAAACTTCTCCAACAAAATCTCCGACGACTCCTAAGTCCATCAAGTGCAAAAATTCATCAGGTAACAAGTGAGGCAATAGCGGTCCTGCTCGGGGGTGACCCAGGGCTGCCCACTGCCCGGGAACCCGGCTGTGCGGAGCTGCTGAGGCTGCAGGCGTAGAACTAAAGCACGTGTGAGGAACAGGAGTTCACCCTTTATTTTCCTGCAAGGGGACAGGGAAATGCCGAACTCTCTGGCCCGTATCGCAGAGCTGGTCTGCACTTCTTACCGGGTCTTCTCACCCCCTTCCTCCCCTCTCGGGCTGATCTGGTGCTTTAGGAGGGGGTTACGCTCCTCGAGACGTGAGCCTGGACTGGCATCAAGCATTGATTTATCTGCTGGGGTCTCCCCTGTGGCTTTCTTACTGCTGTCTGTGGAACCCTGTTGGCTCACTTCTCGCTAAAGCTGTGCTGGAGAAATTCTCCCGGCGCGGTGCCATCCAAAGCTGCCCACCTCCTTGGCCCCGGCCCCGGCGAGGTGGAAGCCAGCTCTCCAGGGGAGCAGCCCCGCGTTGGCCATCTGCACCCACCACCTCCATGAGCCCCGTTCCCGTCCTGCCCCGGCCCGGGGGGCTGCCCGGGCGCTGGGGGCTGGCGAGTGGTGGCCGGGGCTGTGGGAGGGGACCCGGCTGGGGCTGCGGCGGTGGCTGGAGCGGTGTTGGCTTTCTTCTCCCCCCTAGATTTCTCCTTGTTTTCTTACAACAATGGCGTGGTCATGACGTCCTGCCGGGAGCTCGACAGCACCCGCAGCGCCCTGTCCGCCGCCTCCGCATTCGCCATCGCCACGGCGGGAGCCAACGAGGGGACCCCCACCAAGGAGAAGTACCGCAGGATGTCCCTCGCCAGCGCAGGTACCCTGCCCTGGGCTGCCGAGAGTGCGGGGACGCGTTTTTGGGGTGTCCCTTTCTACTGTATTCAGCTGGGTTGCCCTCGGCTGGGAGGCAGCCCCCCCATGGGGTGCCCAGTGCACCCACAGCCCAGCGCCCACCCGCTGCGGGCTGTGGTCCCTGGGTGCCCGGACGCGGGGGCTGCCCGAGGCACCTGCAGGACACGGGCAGCCGAACCCTTCGCAGCCATGGCTGAGCACCCCGCTGCCTCGTAACACGCAGCCTCCCCGCCGCCTGCAATTAAAAGGCAGCTTAGGGATGCGTGGCAAGATGGGGCTGCTCCTTCTAGCAGCCCTGGAAATACCCGTAAGCGATTCCCAGCGGAGCTGTAACTGTGCTAAGAGGTCGCTGGCAGTTTCAGGCTTTCCGACGGACCAGCGGAATGGAGACAAGGAGTTTGTGATCCGGAGAGCGGCCACCAACCGGGTCCTCAACGTGCTGCGGCACTGGGTCTCCAAACACTCACAGGTGGGTGGCGGGGGGCCGGGCGGGGGGTCGGTGCCGCAGGGGCCCTCCCTCCGCGCCAGCGTGGCTTCGGCTGCGTGCTGGGTGGCTCAGCCGGGCTCCAGCTAGGAGGACAAGTTGGCACTTCTTTTTTAATTAAGCGAATGAGTGGATGTGGGGAGGAGATGAAAGCTGTGGGGCAGGGGAGCTGGCAGCCCCTGGTGCGGCGCGGGGGGCAGGCGTGGGTTGCAGGGTTTGCGTGTTCGGTGTGCTAAGGGAAGGAGCCGGCATCTGTGGTCATCCCCCCGCTGGGCTCGGTGGAAGCAGAGGGGCTGGGTTTCATTCCCATTTGGGGGTTTCAGGCTGGGGTCCGGGTTAGGAAACCACGTGGCTTTCCTTGCTGTCCCTTTCCCTCTGCCACCAGTTGCTGGGGGCACTGGGAGCGGTGCTGTACTGGTTGGCACTGGGAAGCCTCCGCACCTCTCCCAGCGCGGGTGATGCCGGTTCAGCGGTACAGAGTGAGCTTGGTGCATTCCTGGCCGGTTCCCGTTTGCCGGGCGCCGCGGGCTGGGATTTCGCGGGGGAGAGGCAGCCTCTGCGCTCGGCCGAGCAGCCGAATTCACCGCAGCACCTTCGGTCTGGGCCGGGTTTAAACGGGCAGGGAGCGGAGCTGCTGGGAATCGGTGTTCCTCACATGATAGCACGTTACCGCTGTGGCTGTGCCGCCTTTGGCAGGACTTTGAAACCAACGAGGAGCTGAAGTTCAGAGTGATCGGCTTTCTGGAGGAGGTTATTCACGATCCCGAGCTCCTGACCCAGGAGAGGAAAGCAGCCGCCAACATCATAAGGTGAAGAGCCGCGGGTGGGAGGCTGCTTTTCCTGGGGGCTGTGCCGGGCTCTCGGCGGCTGCTCCCGCTCCCCCGAGGGATGAGGTCTCCAGGAGGGGCTGTGCCTGGGGCTCCGGAGGAGGACGGGCGGTGCTGGGTGCATCCCTCTCCCTGGCACACCGGGACCTGGTGAGGGGCCATGGGCGAGGTGTGACCCCCCCGGCTTCATGCCTGCCTGCGGGGCCACTTTTGGCCTTGGTCGAGGTTTTTTTTCTCTTTAAAACAGGAAATGAGGCTTAGAATCATTCTTGCGCACGCCGAGTGTTCAATCTGTGAAAAACCACCAAGTCGTCCTGCAGCCCCGTCGGAGGCGTGCGGCTCTGATGCTTCCCCAGCTGAAGTAACGCTGTCTTTTCATGCCGTAGGACCTTGACGCAGGAGGATCCAGGAGACAATCAGATAACCCTGGAGGAGGTTGTACAGATGGTAACTATCCTTTCCCTTCCTCACTCCGCCTGGTAGCTGGGCGTAGTGGTAGGGGATCCCCGTGCCCCAGTGCAGCTGGCTCAGTGGAGAGCATTTCTCCAAGCCCGCTGTCCGGGCGCACGGCTACAAAGCAGGGAGAGGTTTTCCAGTGCGGGGCAGCTGTTAGCACAGCTGGATCCGTTAAGGGCAGAGGCCACGCTAGTCCAGCCCACCATCTGCCGGATGGCTGGAGTGGGCACAGAGATGCTTCTGCCCGCGGCAGCCAGTGCCTGCCCGAGAGATGCAGGAAAACCCCCTGGGTTTCCACCGTGTCCTCTGCGTCCCCAAACCTGCACCAGTGCTGCCATGCACTGGTTCCAAGTGACAGGCACTGGCCCAGCTGGTGTCGGCACAGCTCCCCTGGGAGCAGAGCCCTGGGAACGTGCAATGGATTTAAAACCGTCCGGGTGGCTGCGGTGCGTTTGCCACCTTCCTGCATTTAAAAAAAACAAAGCTTGCTCCCAGAAAAACTCAAGAGCCACTTTAAATTGGGCTGGTGCACCTGAAACAACAGCGGCTCTGTCCCCCGGCTCTGCTGGCCGGCTTCTGGAGTGGCTGAGGCCCCTTGGGGTTTTCTAAGCTGTTGTCTGTAACCAAGGGTGCTGCAAACTTCCTCTGAAGACGACAAACGAAACCAGAGGGTTTCGGTCCACCCTTCAATCTGAGCAGCGGAGCAGCAGCGACCTACAGTCAGAGGCTCGGAGGGGACACGAGGGAGCTCTGGCTTTGGGGCGCACGGCGGGGTGATGGGGGTGGTGGGTTTCCCGGCGCCCTCCTCGTGAGCTGGGGGTGTGCATTGCGCTGTGTGCGGAACCCTCGGCCGGGGCGCTCAGAGCCCTCCCGCATGGCACCGGTGCTGCTCGGTGGCACCGGTGCTGCTCGGTGCCACCGCTGCCCCTTGCTCACCCAGTGCCCCCGCAGCCTGCGCCCCCCGGGGTGCACCCAACCCCCCCCGCAGCCTCTCCGTGGGTTCTTGAGCCGCCGAAGAGGAACCCCAGCTTGTGTTTGCTCCGCAGGAGCCGCTTTCGCAACCCCCTTCCCACAGCCAGGAGGGGATTTTGCAAGAGGCTGTTACCCCGCGGGGCCGGGAGGGTTTCCTGGGGCCGGCTCACCCCGGCTGTCTGGAGCCACTCTGCGTTTCCCAGAGCCCTGCTGCGCAGACGGTGCTGGAGGGAGGCCATGCCTCTTCTCTGGGCGAAGCGGCACCCCAGAGCGGGGGCTCAGCTGGCCCACGGCATCGCCGGCGTGTCCCGCACCCCCGGCCGCCCTGCAGCGCGGTCCCCTTGCCCCGCTGTCCCCGTACGCCGCTGGCTCTGGCCAGGGGACACTGCAGCACGGCAGCTTGTGTTTCAGTGCGACGTCCCTGAGCAAAGCACGGACAGCGCTGTGCCGGTTGCTGTTTGCTTCCCGGCGGTGCCGGGGAGGGCAGCGAGGAGGGTGCAGGCTGCCTGTGGGAGTAACTGGCTGGACTGGAGGCAGCGCCGAGCACCCGCAGACCGCCTGCTCCTGCGCACTCTGTGCTTTGCACCTTGGCCCTCGCAGCTCTGTCCCCGGAGCTGCCCGTGGCCCCGTCCCGGTGTGACGGAGCATGGCCCCTCTTCCCCATGCACCCCTGGTGCTGGCGGCTGCTGCATCCCCTCTCCTGGGACCCGGACAGGAGAGACGCTGCTGCTCCTTCCCAGGAGGAGGGATGCTGTGGCAGGCTTTTAGACTGTTCCCTGTTGGGAAAACCCTGAGTTCGGGCTGTCTTTGTGCCAAAGCACAGCGAAGTCCATGGCCAGAGGTACTTGCCATCAGCCCTGTCGGCACCCTGAGGCCCCCCATGCCTGCAAGCACCGCTCGGCCAGAGCAGGCAAGGGGGACAGGGGCTGTCCCCGTTCTCCTGCTTTTCTGGACATCCCTTGGAAGAGCCGTCCTGAGCAGCAGCAGGGTCCAGGAGCTGCCAACCCCTCGGGCGCTGGTGGAGCAGTGCCGGCGAAGCTGGCCGAGCTGCCGGGCAGGGGTAGCCGGGCACGAGGCGGTGGCTCAGCAGCACCGCTCTGGCTGGGATCCCCTGGTGCTTTATTAATTAAACAGATGTAGAGCAAAAAGGCAGCGGTTGCAGAAGTCGACGTGCGGGGATCTGTTCCGTAGCTGACACTTAATTACTTAAATAGAGAAGATTAGTTAATTTTGTGTCTGTCCATGTGCTCGGATGATAACGTAATTAAAAGCATGGGGTTGGCAGGGCTGTGTGAAGCTGGCACTCCTCAGCACTGGCGGGATGCGGTGCCTCTGGACCGCTGGACCAGCGCGGCACCATACACGCCGGCTCTGATGGGGAAAAGCCTTTGTCTTGGGAGTCTGACTTCGGCTTTCGTTTTATGTGCATGAAATGTAGAAGTTGTTACCGTGCTCTTGACCACCGAGCCCTCATTGTTGCCTTTGTCACTCAGGCTGAGGGAGTCAAAGCAGAACCTTTTGAAAACCACTCGGCCCTGGAGATAGCAGAACAGCTGACGCTGCTGGATCACCTGGTCTTCAAGAAGATCCCGTACGAGTGAGTGATCCCCACGAGTGAGGAAGGGCTGTTCTGGTCACCCAGGGCTCTGTGGCCGCCCGCTCCCCCATGCCCAGCCTGGCCCGGGCTAAACCCGGAGGGTGCAAAGCCTTCCCAGCTGCCACCTGCTTTGCAGGTCACCCGGGCTGGGCTCAAGCCCAAATTTGAGGCCTGACCCTGTGGCTTATCTGCTGGCATCCCTGGGGCGAGAGGCTCGGGGAGAGCCTCCCACGTCCACCGCGCTTGCAAGCCCGTCCAGGCGGTCCTTCTCTGGCAGTGTCGGGGGCAAAGGCCCTGGCGTCTCCGTCCCGTGCGGGTGCAGTGGAGCTTGCGGGGCTTGGGCGTCCCAGAAAAATGGGAAAGAAATGTTGATCTGAATGTTTTCATTTGCAGAGAGTTCTTCGGGCAAGGCTGGATGAAGCTGGAAAAGAATGAAAGGACTCCTTACATCATGAAGAACACAAAACACTTTAATGATGTAAGTGCAGCCACAGTGGGGGACGGAGAGACAGGCAAAGATGAGGCAGCGCAGCCAACCTGCCCCCGGTGTTAGCCAGGGACTGGGATGCGTGAGGTTTATCTGCCCCCACTCCATGGGTGTTACGTGCCCTGGGGACTTGCCGCAGGTGGAGCATCTCCTGGTGCAGTTGCTCCTGCTGGGGCTACTGCAGCAAAGGAAAATCTTTTTAAAACACGCTGTGAGGCTGGAGGGGGCATAGCTGTTGTCCAAAGTCATTGTAACACGTGGGCTGGGACCGGTGTCTCCCCGAAGGTCAGTAACTTGATAGCATCGGAGATCCTCCGGAACGAGGAGATCAACGCGCGGGTGAGCGCCATCGAGAAGTGGGTGGCGGTGGCGGACATCTGCAGGTGCCTGCACAACTACAACGCGGTGCTGGAGATCACCTCCTCCCTCAACCGCAGTGCCATCTTCCGCCTGAAGAAAACCTGGCTCAAGGTCTCCAAGCAGGTGGGGGCGCGGGGCTGACCCTCCGCTGGGAGGCCGGGGAGGGTTGGTGGGCTGAGAGTGATGGTGTTGGGATGACATAAGACACATGCATTGAAAAAACAGTTAGAAAAGAGAGTAAGGGTGTTGCGGGTCTTTCCCAGGAGGGCGGTGGTGTGCAAGCAGCTCAGACCCTGCCTTGCTGCTGGGTTCATTCATCCTGCAGGTCAGATGGGCAGTTAAAGAAACCTTTTTCTAAAGAGTCATTGCAGCCGTATGCACGCACACAGACACTTCTTTAAACTGGTTTTCTGGGCTTCTCAGACCAATTATGGATGAGAAAAATGAATTCTTGTGTTACTTGGTACAGAAATAGCTTGTACCTGCACAGTGTGGAGCCTGACGGAGGCCAGGGGCTGCCAAGCAAGAACCGCTGTGTGGGCTCCTCTGAATCTGCAACACCGTCTTTTTTCCTGCAAAGTGACAAATCTGTAAATTGAAACAGGCACTGGCGAAGGTGGGAGGCAGGGGAAGGAAACAAGCGCATAGCCTGTCTTTATTATGTGCTGGAGGAGCTTTGCTTTCAAGTGTTTGCTCAGCTCCTCTGGACGTCACCAGGAGCCAGGCGTGACAGCCAGGGCAGAATTTGTACCTGCAAAGGTGCCGAGCAGCCGGTTGGGGTGACGTGCCCCGGCGGCTGCTGCAGGCAGGGCGAGATGGGAGCGCCCCTGCGGCTGCGCAGGCTTCACCGCCCCTGGCCACGGTGATGGGGGGGTTCTTCCAGGACCTCCTCCAAGCGACACTTTGGGTTTCTTGCAGACGAAGGCTCTGATCGATAAGCTACAAAAGCTGGTGTCGTCGGAGGGCAGGTTCAAGAACCTGAGGGAGGCACTGAAAAAGTGAGTGAATGATGATTGTCCTCTGCGATGATTCTCCTGCTGCGGCTGCTGCGGCGAGGGCGCTGCTGACGGCCGGCCCAGGGCCCCCGTGGTGCTGGGGCACCCGGATCCCACCCCGGCTCCCGCCCTGTGGGCTGCGGCGTTGCTCACTGGATCATTTCAGAGCATGCACTAACGCGCGTCTTGTTCGGCAGGCACAGGGCAGCGGCTTGCAAAGCCACCCCGAGTAAGGAGCTGCTCCTTTGAGCAGCGGTGTGGAAAGACGTGAATAAAAGGGATTGCAGAGGAGCAAATCATTGCCAGGCACCCAGAAACGTTTTTCCCCCCTTCTCCCCTTACAGACTCATAGTTTAAACCCCCAAATGTACCATCTTTAGCTCCAGTCTCCCACCAGCTAGCGGGGACCTTACTGGCAGCGCTCCGGGGTGGCTCCCGAGTGAGAGCATGGCACAGCAGAGAGCTGGCAGCGCTGCGACGGCAGCCAGCCCCGCACCCTCCCAGGGATGGCATCGGGCTTCTCTGACAGCACCAGTTCCCCAAATCATCCTTACGTGGGATTCCCAAATTGTCGTTGCTTGGTTGCACCATCGAGGAGCCCGGTGCCATGGGTGCACGGGGAGTGGGGTGCTGAGCTGCCCTGGAGCTGGTGCATCCCCTCGGGCTTGCGCATCGCTGTGCACGGCAGACACCCGCGAGCTGTGACCCATCAGCAGCGCACGGGGATCCTCCTCGGGGGACTGGGCCGGGGTGAAGGCGGGGGGCAAGCCCAGCGCCTGCACTGCCCTCGGCTCTCGGCGGGGGTCTCGCCGGCTGCGGGGGCCGAGGCCGGCAGGGGAAGCTTCAAAAGGTGTTTCCGACCCTCTGCTGAAGCTGCGCCCGACTCACCTCCTGCAGCCAGCGGCTTCGTGCGGGGCACGGCCGGAGCTCGTGCTTCTCCTGCCCTGCCTGCGGGAACGGTGGCTGCAGGATGAGGCCCATGAGACCCGCAGCCCTGCTGGGGAGAGGCTCCCTTCTAGGGTTTCTGGATATCCTCAAATTCTGCGAACTGTGGAGTCCCACCCTCCTCCCCGCTCCAAAGGCCCAGAGTAAGGCAGTTTTCTTTCTTACTTGTTTCTGGTTTGCTCCTGAAGTTGTGACCCTCCGTGTGTGCCCTACCTGGGAATGTACCTGACCGACCTGGCGTTCATCGAGGAGGGGACCCCGAATTACACCGAGGACGGCCTGGTGAACTTCTCCAAAATGAGGATGGTGAGTCTCCCAGCCCCGCTGCGGCGGGTGTGAGGGGTCGGGTCGGAGCGATGCAGCTCAGTGCCGCCGTGCTCGCCAGGTCTGTGCCCACCCCGTGCAGCCCCCGCAGCCGGCCGTCATCCGCACAGCACCGCGCGTGTCCCCCTGCATGCGTGCAGGCAGCCGGGGTTGTCCCTGGTGGGGGAAAAAACAAAAAAGCCCTTTGCGTCGTGCCGTGGTGGAGAGGCGCGGACGGAGTGCGCTCCACCAGCCGCCCGTCGCCCTCCCAAGTGCTGGGACGCGGTGCCGGTGGTGATGGCGCTGCTGCAAACAGCTTCTGTGTTTTATCTCCGGACAGATTTCACATATCATAAGAGAGATCCGCCAGTTCCAGCAAACCTCCTACAAGATTGAGCACCAGCCTAAGGTATGGCCCTGTCCTGAGAGCCGCGCGCTCCCTCTCCTCGTCTCCCACTCCAATTGCAGTGTCCAAGCAGCCGTCAATTTCTGGCAGCTCCTTTGGGGAAGATCAGATGCTCCTGTAAGACATTTATCACTGAAAGCGCTAGCAGAACCAGTGCAGGTGTGGGGGCTTGCGTCAGGCAAGGCGTAACGGAGGCGGACAGGCACGGGAGATGGGCAGCGACCTCCCTGCTCCCCTCGGCACGTGTGTGCCCTGCCGTGCAAACCGTAAAGAGCCCGTCGCCTACGCAGCATTGCTGGCGGAGCAAAAGGATGCGGCGGCCCGCCCAGCATCCCAGCCTTGGCCAGAATAAGTCAGTGCTGACCCTGCTGTCCCGAGCTTTGCTGCCGTTTCTCCCCAGCAAACAGGACTGTTCTTTCACTCTTGTTCTTCCTGCAAGCCGCCGCGATCGGGGGCACGGCAGGCAGCAGCCCGGCGTGGTCGTGCTGAGTTGGGGCTGGAGCATGGCCGTGGTCGGGCAGTGTGGCAAGGGAGCAGCCTGGAAGGGCTCCCAGGCAGCGAGTGGGCGCTGGGGATGGAGCCATCCTCTGCTGTGAGTTGCTTTTGGGAACGTCGGCTGAGGCAGAGACCTGTGCGCTGCGAGAGCATTGGCATGGGTCTTGCTGCCGGGCCCTGTCCCGTGGGAGAGCAGCTCCAGGACTTGAACTCAGCCGCAGCTCGTGTTTTGCCTGGAGGTGGAATGAGAAGCTGTGCCTTTCCGCATCCATGGGGCACTTCCATGGGAATGAGTAACAAGTGTCAGTGGCTCCTGGGACTGCTGCCCTCGTGCCCTGCGCTCCCTTGCCCTTCACAGCATCCCAGACTGGTGAGGGTCGGAAGGGCCCTCTGGAGCTCACCCAGTGCCACCCCCTGCCAGAGCAGGGGCATCTCCAGCAGTGGCACAGGACGGCGTCCAGGCGGGTTGGGAATGGCTCCGGAGTGGGAGACTCCCCCACCTCTCTGGGCAGCCTGAACCCTTTGCTGCCCCTCCGCTGCAGCAGGAGCGTGGCTGCTGCCTCTGCACCCGGAGCAGTGCCTGTGCCTTGCTGGAGGCTGTCAGCAGCGGTGCAGGGGACAGAGGGCGGCTGCGGTGGCTGCAGCAGGCTCCCCCGTGCCTCCCCCAGGATGCTGCAGCAGAGGCGTTGCTGGAGGCAGCAGCTGCGCCCGGATGCAACAGCCAGCGGGCAGCGCGGTGGATGGCCAGAGCGCTCCTGGGGCTGCTCTGTGTGTTTATAAAACGCATGCACTGCTGCTTGCCTGCACAGCCGGCGCACGGCGCAGGGGTGCTCCCAGCAGCCTGCGTGCAGCTGAGTTATCACAGACCCGGCAGAGCCCACCCTGGAGAGGCTGAGAAATAGCAGAGCATGTCCCACTCCCCCACAACAGCCTGGTGCTGGGTGGCCTCCACCTCACGGTGGCCACCCCCCCGTGTGATGAGATTAAAGGTCTCAGCCGCCCTCGCACTTCCTCTGCTGCAGCGCTGCAAAGCCACCCAGGAACTGGGCTGGTCGCTGTGGGGGTTCCCGCTGTCTCCGGCACTACTGTTCTCCGGAAACAGCAAACCCTCCTGAAGCAGCGCTGCTGCCCCGCAGGCGTCTGCCAGACCTGCCCAGTGCCCCGGCTGCTGCGTTGTGGCGATGGGGCCAGGCCAAACTGCCCTCCCATGACACCAGTTTCCATGTGCGGTGGCAGGAGCAGCCCCAGTCCCCCTGGACCGTGACCCCTGGCTGGGCTGGCGGAGGTCAGAGAGCCACAGGCTCTGATTTTAGCCTCTGCAGCGCACTGGGCAGCCCCAGCCCTGCCCTCTACACCGCCAGTACCTGCCCGGAGCAGGGCTCACGCCGTGGTCTTTTCCCACCTGAGCGCACCAGGTAACCCCTGCCTCCTCCCTGCCCCTCCTGCTCACGAAGATCAAAAGCAAAAGCAGCGCGCTGCTCTGAGAAACCTGGCCGAAAACAGCCAACCCCAAGCGCAGCGGCGAAGGGCAGTGCAGGTCGTGCCATGCTGGCCGCGCATCGCCCCGTCTCCCTGCAGAGGTGGGACACGGCCGCACACAACCCCCCGCACGCTCCTGTGGATGGTGGGGTGAAGCCCCATCCNAGCCCCATCTGTGCTGATGGTGTTTCCCGGACAGAGGCTCTGCCACCAGCTGCTCCTCGCGCCGGCTGGCTCCGAACCCCGGGCACAGCGCCTTGCCCTGGCACGGGGCATCGGCTGCACACGCCGCACTGCTAACGAGGCCAAAATGCATTTGGGAAAAATCATAGAATGGTTTGGGTTGGAAGGGACCTTGAAGATCA
>RSEF01000010.1:21930322-21960552 GCA_003993805.1 Himantopus leucocephalus | reverse complement strand
CCGGGGCCGGCGAGCCGAGCCGAGCCGAGGTAGCCGCTGATGCGTCCCCGCTCTCTCCCGCAGAGGAGCTGCAGTTCAAAGCCTGGATGCTGCAGGTAAAGCTCCGGGAGGAGGGGGGACACACCGGTGTCGGTGCTGGGCCGCTGACGGGCTCTGCCCCCCCCCCGCCGTTTCCCCGCAGAACAACCGGCGGTACGGGCCCGGCGAGTACCCCCGCAGGCTGCGCATCTTCCTCGACAACAAGAGGCAGATCGACCAGCACAACGCCGGCAACCACAGCTTCCAGAGTAGGGGCCGCTTCCCCAGCATCCCCCCACCCCACCCCCGCCCCCAACCAGCCCGCTCTGGCTTTGGGGTCTGATCCTCGGCGAGCAAAAACGTTCCCGTTTCCTCCTTCTTCCAGTGGGTCTGAACCAGTTCTCAGATCTGACCTTCACTGAATTTAAAAAGTTGTACCTGTGGGGAGAGCCCCAGGTAAGTCACGGGAGCGTGCCGAGGGGGTCCCCGAGCCCTGGGGGGGTCTCCGTGCTGTGCTGCACCCGCACGTGGGTCAGCACCCCATCGCTGTGCTGCCCGAAATCCACTAAGTGCCGTGCCCTGTCGCGCTGGAGCCTGGGTAAGAGCGAGGTGACCCCCCATCCCCTACCTTCCCGGCTTTCGGCCGCCTCTGTTTCACCCCCTGGCTCTAGCCGAATTGTCACTTCTGCGTTGAGCTTTGCCGGTTGATCTGTGCGTTTGCGGGTAGACCTAAGGCCTGATCCCGGCTCTCCGGGGCGTTCGGAGCTCCCTGAGCAGCTCGGGCGCTGCTGCCGGGGGTGCGGGCTGGCAGTGCTCTCCCAGGGCTGGCGCAGGTCTCCCCAGCAGCGTGCAGCAGCCCCGGGGCCGCACGAGCAGCGTGGCGGTCACCGCTCCCTCCACCCTGGGGAGGGCGGCCCTCCGTGGGCCACTGTCCCCTGGCGTGGGGGCTGGCTGCTGCCCTCCTGCCTCTTTTGCAGAACTGCTCAGCCACGAAGGGGAACTTCCTGCGCAGCTCTGGGCCACATCCAGACTCCATTGACTGGAGGAAGAAGGGAAATTACGTGACGCCCGTGAAAAACCAGGTGAGGGGAGTGTGTGTCACTGGTGGGACACCAAGAGCGGGCTGGGAGAGGGGCGAACCGCTGCAGGCAGGGCCCCGTGCCGGGAGGAGTGCTGGGGTGCGCCTGCCCGCAGGGAAGCAGGCTCCCCCGGGAGCCCCTCCATGGCTGGGGCGAGGGTGGCCGGGGGGGCTGGGGACAGGGGGAGGCTGTGGGCCCCTGGGCAGGGGACAAGCAGAAGGTGAAGCCTGTCTGCAGGCAGGGAGCAAAAGCGCTGTGCTCCTGGTGTGCTCTTCTGCCCCGGCCCTGGTGTTTTGGGGAGGCCGATGACCCCACGGCACATTACGGACCAGCTCCTCTCCGGTTCCTAACGCAGGGCCCCTGCGGGAGCTGCTGGACCTTTTCCACCACAGGGTGTTTGGAGTCTGCTATTGCTATTGCGACAGGAAAGCTCCTCTCTCTGGTAAGAGATTTTCCTTTCCTGTGCACTGACAGCAATCCCACCTCCTGTTATCGTCTGGGGCTGCCAGCGGGGCCAGCCCACCCCTGTCCGGGACAGCCGCCGGCTGCTTGTTCCGAGTCTGGCCGCACATGGCTGCCTGCGGCTGCGGCAGGCGTCCCCACCCTGCACACCCCTTGCCGCTCTTCGGAAGCCGAGCAGAGCTGCTGGGGGAGGCGCAGGGCAGCGTGGCCGGGAGCCCTCTGTGCCTGTTGCCATCTCCTCTCGGGGTCCGAGTGTCCCGCTGCCCCGGGCTTGGGCAGAGCCCTTCTCGGAGTAGGACGAAACCGGAGGGGCCGAGGCCGATGGGTCCCTGCCGCTGGGAGCAGGCGCGGTTGGGTAGAGCTGTGTCTGGTGCTGCCGGCAGGAGCTCCTTGCTGCAGAACAGCTTGCTGCAAGCTGCACGTTGTGAGGCTGTTTATGTTTAAACTCCCGGAGGATTTATATTCTCGAAGAACCAGAAAGACAGTAGCCACTTATATGACTTATCAGAATAGCTGAGGGTTGGGTGTAAGTGTTAAAAACAAACTTGACCTTTGAAAGACATCTCAGCCGGTGCTCCCGCAGGGGGGATGGTGTCCTGGGAGGCACGAGGAGGAATGCCTCTTGCAGCCCAAGCGTCCTGCGCGGCTGGCTCCGCGTCTTCCTCGTCCCACCCCTCGGGACATGGAGCCGTTCAGCCGGGCGATTCTTGATCGCAGCGGGTGAACAGCCAGCTGCATGGGTGAAAGCAGCGCGCTCTGGTTGCCTGCTGTGCGGGCTGCATTCTGTCTCACTTATTCTGAATGCAGGTGTTGAACATATGCTGACTCAAAAAACTCTTCCGTAGGCGGAACAACAGTTAGTTGATTGCGCCCAGGCTTTTAACAACCATGGCTGCAGTGGGTAAGTAATAAAGTAAATAAAAAAATAAGTAAAAAAGTAATAAAGACTAGAAATAAGACTATCTTACATTCCATGATTGACAGCCTTCCTCAAGATCTGGTGTCGGGGTCCTTCCAGATCTCGGAATGGGTTTTTTTTTCCCTTAGGCTAAGACATGTCAGGGGAAACCATTATGGGTTTGGTTTGGTTTTCTTTTCTTCTTTTAATTTTGCCCTCCCTAGAGGTTAGAATGTTTCACTAAATCTCCAGCATTTCCTAACCTCTGTTGTTCCTCTTGTTTATTGGTTTTTCTTCTGATATTTGTTTTGTTACAGTGTCTTCTGATACCACAGCCACGGGTGCTGTGTAGCTAGGTTTTAACGTGTTCAGGGAAGAAAAGGGGAGTTTTATCTGTTGCTCTGTTTATGGGTCACGCGCATCTCATGGTGCTTTAAGGAACCCACAGAAACCTCTGCTTCCCCTTTGGTAAATTCCTACTGGCATTGCTAGAGAAGGCAGAAAATAAAGCTTTCTGAAATCTTACGTTTTCTGTAAGATAAGCGGTCCCCAAGGAAAGTTCAGAGAGCTGAGCAAAACCACTCCTGGTGCTTTTTATTCTTCTCGTGACTCCTCCTTCGTCCTCTCCTTGTGAGCACGCCCTGATCACACCTCCCTTTTCCTCCTTCTGCGAGAAGCACTCCCCGAAGGTGGCCGGGGAAGGAAGCAGCTGCTTGCTGAAGGTGTGGGTCCCTTGTGCTCCCCTGTGCTGTGTGGCCGGGGACCCCGGCCAGTCCGGGCAGAGGTCACAGAAAAACACCTTTCGGTGTGCGAGGCTGCAGAGCTGCGCTGGCACGGTTGGCGCTGTGTGGGCGCGGTGGCGTTCTCGCCCAGCGATTAGGCACCCCTGAGAATGAGGTCTTCCTGGGCCTGTGTAGGACCACGCCAAACAGCGTGATGGGCTGGGCCAGCAGTCGCAGACAGGGAGATACTGCAGAAACAGACTGGAGTTTGTGCCTTTAGAGGGTCCGTCTGTCCTTCCCTTTCCCCCCACTTTGCAGGAACGGTCTGTAGGGCTGCATGGAAGGTTGATGGCTTTGCTCTGCAGAAGCTGCCGCGTTACCCTCCTAACGAATCTGCGTTCTGGCTGTGTTGTCTTGCAGGGGCCTGCCAAGCCAAGCCTTTGAGTACATACTGTATAACAAAGGGCTCATGGGGGAGGACACCTACCCGTACCGGGCCAAGGTATTTCCAGCACAGCTCAGACACATCTCTGCGGCGGCAGAACCTGAGCAGGCTCTAACACCGCTTCCTTTCTGTCTGCACAGAATGGCACCTGCAAGTTCCAGCCGGAGAAGGCTATCGCATTTGTCAAGGATGTTATCAACATCACCCAGGTAATGCCGCAAGGGTTGTGTTTCCGAACTTCCAGGGCTGTGCCAAGCCTGACCTGGAAGGAGCTCGGGTGCCCGGAGGTGTGCCAGGCTCTGCAGTGCAAGCCGCAGCCTGCTTGCTCCTTGGCGTGGAGTGAGCCGCGGGCGTGCACACTCCTCCTCTCCTGCGCACCACTGACGCCCTTCGCTGAAGGTGGCACCAATGAAGTGCTGTAGCCAAAATACAGGCACTAGGTCTCTGCCTGCTTTCCACAGTGGGTGCACCTCCAGACTGTCAGAAAGTCTTGGTTCTTGTCTTTCAATGCAAGCGTCGTGGTTTGGGCACTTGTTTCCATGTCTGCCAGCAGAAAGGCAGGGTTAGCCGTCCCCACCGCGCTCCGACTGCGGGTCCGGGGATCCTGACTGTAATCAGGAGAGAAATGACCCTGGGATCCTCTTCTTGCAGTACGACGAGGATGGCATGGTAGAAGCTGTGGGGAAGCACAACCCAGTGAGCTTTGCGTTTGAGGTGACGGGTAACTTCATGCACTACAGAAAAGGAGTCTATTCCAAGTGAGTATTTCTGAACCCGGGAGGTGAGGGTGAGGGGAAGGTGTAGGGCTGGAATCACTCGCATCCCCATTTCTCCTGCTTTGCGGCACTGTACGCAGAGATGCTGGACTGCGTTCTTGCATTTTCTTCTAAACAGAAAATAGAAAACATAAGTAAACCGAGCCTTGATATCCTGATTTCCCAGGAGGATGAGAGCGCAGCACAGGGAAGAGGGAACAGTGTGCTTGCAGCCAGTTTACTGCTAGGAATCAGTCCAAACCGAAGACCAGAATGTATTTGGAAGGAAGCTCGGCGAGTCAGTGAGCTCTGGAGATCCTTCTGCAGCCCTGCCGCAGAGCCGGGGGAGGCCTGTCCCGGGGCGGATGTGTGTGTCCGAGCTGTGGGTGGTGGCAGGGTCAGCCCAGGTGTCGCAGCTGGACACATCGGGGTTACTTAGGGTAAGCCTTAACCAAAGTAAGTTTTCCATGGGACTCGGGTGGCTTTTCCAGTGCTAGACCTCAGAGGGAGGTGGTGAGCGGTGTAGCTGCGTTCACGCTGCCCTGCACCTGAGCTGGTACGTTTGCAGGTTGCGTTATTAAGGCAGGGCTCCCCGCCTCGCTGTTCTCTGCAGGGCAGGCAGGTCCCCGACCACCTCGTGCCAATCCCGGTCGGTGCCCACCTGCCTCTCTGCAGCTCGGCGTGTAACAAAAGCAGCAGAGATGAAAAATCAGATTGAGACATGAAGTGACCTAGCAGAAGAAGGTCTCGAGTGGTGTGTCAGCTCTATAGCCCAGGCAAAGAGCTACGTAAAAGGATGATTATTATATTTTGGAAAGACTATGGAAGCTAACTGCGGCAGGATAGATTTCTGTTAGGCAAGAAATGGGAAAAGTGCATGTTTGGAGAGAACTAGAAAACTACTTTAGAGTAATGAATCCTCAGTCACGTAGAACTGCAGGGAAAATTAAACTAAGAGTCTAAGCATGAGTGATCTGCCCCAGGGAGCTGCAAGGGAAAGAGTAGGCAGCACCGCTAATTCGAGTGGTTTTGCTGTTGCAATAAAGACAGTAATCTCAAAGTTAACTGCCAGCAACAGGCAGGTGTAAGGTGTGAAAGCAGGCAGATGGGCAAGAGACTTTGTAATAGGATTCCAGTTTGAGGAATACACCAAGTAAAATTATCCTGTGGATTTATGGTCTACAGTAGATTTAAAGTCAGAGCGTACGGCATAACTGATGCTCCAGTATTTTCAGCCTACGGTCCCCAGACCAACTATTAACAGATTCAAGAAAAGTAAATTGTTGTGGGGATTATTGATCTCTGAGTTATCTGCCATTTGAAAATGTTTAAAACCAGGTGCTCTAGAGATGGGAGCTTGTACCTTCTGTTATCTTGTTTTACATCACAGGCAGCAACTTTCATCCAAGTGCAATTTAAAAGCTGGAAATTCAGAGGAAATACAAAGAAATGTCTATTTAGACTGAGGAACTCACTGTTCCCTGTGCAAAATGCAGAACAGTGCCCCTGAACTTTGGGGCAGAATAAACCATTACTGGGACGCACTAAGAGCTTCTGGTTTTCATTGGAAAAATTCCTTTGCTCAGTTTTTTTCATTGTCGCTCATTCTTGTGTGACAATGTTGATGTTAATTCTGAACAAAAGGCTGGACCAGGTGATCAGATCAAAGGTCCATGTAGCCTATCGCCCTGACTTCAGATATGGCTGGTAAATATCTCCTTTTCTTGGCTTCCCTCCCCGCTCTCCGCAACTGGAAGTTCAGAGTATCCATTAGTTCTCTTTGCAGTTGGAGCACAACCAAGAATGCCGGCTAATCCATGATTAGTTATAGGCTGTGTTGTTTTTCATGTAACAAGTCTGCATTATTTTTCCCTTTTTGCAGCCCACGCTGTGAGCACACTCCTGACAAGGTAAACCATGCTGTCCTCGCTGTGGGGTATGGAGAAGAAAATGGGACTCCTTACTGGATTGTGAAGAACTCCTGGGGCCCGCTATGGGGCATGGATGGGTAAGGAGGTCCCAACGCTACCGGACCCACCACGGTCTCCCTGTACCTGGTAAAAGGACAGTTGTGTGTGGGGGCATCCACCCACCCTCATCAGCCCCCAGGTTGCCCTTTGAAATTTCACAGCTTTTTTGTGCTCTGGGAAGAGGCAGGGGAAATCATCCCAGCCTGGGCAGTGAAGGAGACATGGCTCTACAAACCAGTCCTGGCGTGACTGGTTAGAGCAGACCCTTAGATCAGTAGAGCTCCTGTTGTCACCAGGGGCTCGGCCAGCGCGTGCAGAGCTGGTTCGCCTGGTGCCAGGAGAGCACTACACGGCTGGAGGAGAATGGGTTGTGCTGGGAGTGAGTTTTCAGTCCAGCTCCGCAAGTATTTCCAGCTGCAAGTGAAATTTTTTTAGAGTCAGGTGCTAACTCCGCTAGTTTGTGATATAAGGGGGATGGGAAGCAGCACTGCCTGGCTAACTGCTCTGTCACAGGTATTTGCTCTTTGTGCTGGCGTGAGAAAGGAGCTTGCACATAGTAAATGCGGTCGCCTTACGCTGAACCTATCGTGCTGACTCTGCCAGAGGAGGGAATGCTCGCTCATACACGTTTCTTTCTCTTTTTAGGTACTTCCTTATTGAACGTGGCAAGAATATGTGCGGTCTTGCTGCTTGTGCATCTTACCCAGTTCCTCAGGTGTAAGAGGAGAGAGCAGGCTGGGGAAAGTGGGCATAGGAAAAGGAACGACGGATTGCATATGAATTTCTGAATGCTAAAAATCAAGAAAGTGAGAACAAGATGAAATACCAGTCTGCTGAAAGTCGTCACCTGCAGGCACATTCCTCGGCTTGCACACAGCTTCTTGCGGTAGGAGGACTCGTGCCTCCTCTCCCTGGCCAAAAGCAAGCGTGCGCCGAGCGCCGGACTCCCGTCTTCTCCTGCCGGCTGCGGTGCGCTCGCGGCGTCCCTCGCTCTCCCTGTCCCAGCCGAGGCCCCGCGGCTCTGCTGGGGGGTGGTGGTGGCAGGGGCACGCTGCTTGGACGGTGGAAATGCTCCATAGTTACTTGATTTGAAGGCACTGCCCCAACAAAGCTCCCCCCTTCCTGCAGGTGGCTGTTTCCCAATCAACAGATGCAACTTCCTGGGAGTTGAAGGAGATTTTTCCTTTCTCTAGAGAAAAAATGAGTGCTGTGATTTTTGTACACTTTATCTGTTATCATTAAACGTTTTCAGTATTTTTTGTATTAAAAATAGGGTATTTTAATGCAAATAGAGAAGAAATGAATGATCCTCTTTTACAAATCAAGAAAGCAAGCAGCTTATTGCTAATAAACAGGTGATGGCCAGAGAAGGTGTGTGACAG
The DNA here is from genome assembly GCA_003993805.1 of Himantopus leucocephalus. Lineage (NCBI taxonomy): Eukaryota > Metazoa > Chordata > Aves > Charadriiformes > Recurvirostridae > Himantopus > Himantopus leucocephalus. The sequence continues at coordinate 21,952,821 of RSEF01000010.1, read as the reverse complement.
TTGGGGGTACTTCTGTTGTGCGTTATTTCACGCAAAAACCGGCCAGTGGCTGAATAAAGATGACTGGTCACCGGTGTGCTGCTGTGCTCTCAGCCGCCCGGTGCGTTCCCTGCACGGCCACCGGTGCGGGCTTTGACGGTGGCGCCGGATCCCACCCGGGGGTGGGCCAGGCGGGGGCACCGTCCTCCCGACACGGCTCCTGCGAGCCACGAGGGGCCGCAAAGCGCTAAAGCCTTCTCGGGGTTGCGCAAGTTGCTTTTGTAACCAGCTTTTACACCTTGGCGGCCGTGCTCGGGAGCTGCCGGGCACCGATCTGCTGCTCCCCCCTGCCGGTGGCGGCACGTCCGCCATTTTGTGGCGCGGGGCGGGGCCGCCTGCCCTCCCCTCCCCGAAGCGGGGCGGAAGCCCGCCCTCGCCCCGGAAGCGGAAGCGACTTGCCGCTACTTCCGCTCCCGGCGCGTCCATCCAATGGGGGGGCAGGCGGCGTTTTGGCGCCGAATGCGAAGGGGGCGCGCGGCGGCGGGGCGCGGGCGGTGAGCGCAGCCCCGCGGCGCCCAGAGCGCCCTCTGCCGGTGGGGCGGCCCCGCCCCGCGCCGTCATGGCGGCCGTGCCGCAGAACAACCTGCGGGAGCAGCTGCAGCTCCACTCGGCCCGCGGCGCCCTCAGCAAGCCGCCCCCGCCGCGGCACCGGCCGGCGTGAGTACCGCGGGGCCTCGGCGGGCGGGGCGGCGGCGGCGGCGCTTTACGCGTGCGGGAGGCGCTAACGAGGGGCTCGTCTCTTTCCAGGGGCTTCACCTTCAAGAAGACCTCTCCGGCCGGCGCCCTGCTCAGGGAACCGCGGGGCCTGCCCGCCACCTCCGCCTTACGGGAGAAAGACGTTAACACCTCCCTGGCGGCGCTCGCCTCATCCCTCCCTGCCTCCAAGGACAACAAAACACAAATCCAGGATTTTTTTCCAGCGGTGTCCAGTGGACGGGGCCTCCGGCCCGGCCCGGCACTCGCCAGGCCTCGGGAGGTGTCAAGAGGCCCCGCGGCCTCTGGCAAGGGGAGTGTGAGTGAGGGGCTGTGCGGTGCTCCGGTTCCCCGGCCTGCGGCTGGCCCCGTCATTACCATAGGAGATGAGTGGGATGACATTGATGACTTTGATTTGTCGGGAATCGAGAAGAAGTATTGCAGGCCACCGGTCCTGTCCCCCAAAGGGCAGCGGGCTGCATGCAAGGCTTCCCAAAAGCCAAACCCCCGCCGGGATGAGTCGCCTCGCTCTCCCTCCGGGACTGTGGGCGACGACACGGGGCCTCGCTGCCAGGGTGCTTCGGAGCGCCGGGAGACCTCTCCAGAGGCTGAGCAACAACCCTTGTCGCAGCAATCTCTGATCTGCCTTGAGGATTCAGCTCCCTGCAGCGGTAACAAGGCCGTGGGTGAGGCCCTTTGGGAGAATTTATCTGCTGATGTGATTTTGGGTGATGACAGGGAAGAAGCTCACCCAGGTAACAGTTTAAAGTCCCAGTGAACTAGAAAAAAAATATGTTTGTGTTTGCGCACAGAGGGCTTGACTTTTCAGAAATCAGAGGGGGCTGCATGCTCGTATCTGGCAGGCAGTCATGGGTGCGCGGATTTTGTTTGGGTAACCAGGGCTGTAAATGGTGGAGTGTTGTCTCTGTGGCAGAAGTCGCAGCTGGTCGCATGGTAGTATTGGGAGTTGCATGACTTCCCATATGGCATTCCAGAAATGAAGAGCAATAATCTATAGGGTGTTACAGAAAGAAAAGCACTTTTAAAATTGATACAAAAGAGACATAAAATCATCTCATGCCTAAACGTAATGAGGAGAAGTATTAAACCAGAAGAAGAGGTCTCTTTCAATTTAAAACAAAACACAGAAACCCACCAAAACACTCCAACCCTCGATTATGACAAAAAAGTTCATGACTGTCAGTCAGAGTGCTTCCTTGGCAGCTTTGTGTTGTTTTGAAACTTTTGATCTTTGTTTGTGAAATTAATATGTTTATGCAGCTGAATTATATTGAACAGTGTTCTGTGATGCTGCCCTTACACTAAATGGTGATAGGATTTGTGAACTGTATTTTTCCTCATAAGAATATTTTGTTACCTTTTCTCCTCTTTCTGTGAAATGAATTTTAATATATTAACGATATTGGCCTTTCTTAGTAGGGTTTGTCTTATAAGGCACTATACATGTAAATTTACCTTCTAATTCCAGTATAGGGACTATGCTGGTTGATAAGTCTACTCTTCTTAAGGTAGTATTTAATATAACAACAGTTTTCTATAAAATCTCTTGTAGGAAGATATACCTGTTAAGGTTTTTCTCTTCTGACTGGGAAAGGTAACTAACTGGAGGCAAGCTGTATAACTTTTCCACTTTAAAGAGGGTTTGTGGGGGAGAAATGGAGAGCAGTAATAATTTTTTTTTTAAAGTCAGAAACTGTATTAAACGAGTGTTTTGAAATCTGGCTATTATTTCTTTCCCTCTGTTCAGCTGCATTTTTGTTTATACCACAATGAGTTTCCAGTGTTACCCAACAGTATTAATAGATTTCTCTTTCAGCTGCTGGTGATAGAAGTGGAGAGAGCCAGAAGCCACGCAGGGATGAGCAAAACAGCCCCCGAGAACTGGATGAGGTCGACATCGAGCTGTTTGCAGGCCCTGAGCTTGAAGAGGATGATTACTTGGATGTCGTTCCGCCCTCCCCTGAAGAAGAGCTGCCTTCCTTCTTGCCTTCTGTAAAAAGCGTTAGGTAACAAAGTTCATTGATAAAACTGTCTGTCTTCAGGATGATTTTAAAAAATACCAAAAAAGGCATGAAACTAGGGCTTGTTAAAAAGTTACAGACTGAGTTGATTATGTCTGTCTGTTGCTTGGCAGGTTAGCAGTTGACAGCTGCTATTAATGTTTTATGAAATACTTTTTGGTTTATGGCCAATGTTTAAGGTGGCTTTTGGTTCAGAAAAAGCAGAGTGATTTTTCCTTTTGTAATGAGAGGGGGAAAAAAAATCATTGAAACAAGTCTCTATGTGTTGGCGCATAGGATGAGGGGCAAACTGCTCAGCTACCTGGATTTTAACTGGGTTTTTGGAAATTTGGTTGTCTTTTAGACACATCTTAAATGTTGTTATTCTAAAAGATAAACTTCTCTTATAGAAATGCCTTGATTTACAGATATCTTTTAATGACTTTTTTCTTAATATTAGTAATATTTTCAAAGAATCTCCTGCTAGTGGAAGATCCACAGCTAGCAGCATTGAGCCCACACCTGGGAAGGTTGCCACAACCCAGCCTGTTGCTGAAAGTGATCCTAGTGCGGAGGATGCAGGTATGTGAAACATTTTGAAGTGTTATGCCTCAGATTTTGGGGATGGTTTGCAACTAATTCTTCTCCTAGGTATTCCAAGTAATCTGAGGGCGTTCACAAGGTGTGCGCAAGATGGGCACAAGGAAGCAGGGGACTGAGTCTCGTACAGGATTTTCAGATGTTGTATATATGTTGTGTAGACTCTGGGGCGTTGTCCGATCCTGATTCTGGGTTTCTCGGTACCATTCTGGGACACCGCACAGACCTCCATTTCAGAATGTAAAAGCACAGATCGACCAAATTGATCCCGAAGTCAGCTGCGGCATAAAGACACATCACTGTAAGCTGGAGCTGTGTCAGTGCTTCTGTTTGACTCCCACAGATGCTGGCTTTGGGAAATACTGAGCTAAAATGTTTCTGAGTTTCACTTGCAGAATGAAAAGTGACTAAGTGTAGGTGTGGCACAGCCTGGTTTTAAGGCTGCAGGTTCAGGTTTTCCTCCCAAGATATATAAAAATGAAGCTTATGGTACTGTTCTACAGCGTTATTTAAAATTTTTTGTTTATAAATGCTCAGAGCAGTGTTTTATGTTTAAACGATGCTGTTCTGAAAATCAATTTAGTCCAGCTCTATGTCGTTGTTCATTAGTATACCTATAGCAAACTTCTGGTCAATGTGGACTGTTAGCTTGTTGCAAGAGGTGCCTAACTAATCGGAGTTAGGCAAGCGTAGCAGAGGCCAGAATTTAGCCTGAGGGATCCCAGCCCCGGTAGCAGTGGTTTGAGATCTGGTGCAGTTCATTGGCAAAATTCAGGTGGTTTGTGGAGGTACCAAATTTCAAAGGGAAGGTCATGAGGTGACAAATGCTGACTTTCGCATGTGGGAGGTTTTCTATGGTACTTTCTAGACTAGAACTGCAATGTAATATTTTGATAAAATGTGTTTTAGTGTGTTTGGGGAGGGGTAATTTGAGATAAGCAAAACATGTAAACCTGAGTGTTTTTTGGAAATAAGTTTGAAGGAACCGTGTTGGGGTTTGGAATATAGAGATGGATAATTAAAAGGCAAGGGTGAAAATATGTAGACCAGCTGAGTTTGTGCACACAGAAACAGTTTCTTTATGCAAATGGACTTTTAAAAAAATACATTGAAAGTAAATTATTTAGACTTATTTTTTGCAATTTACTGTCTTGTTATATATTCTAATAAAAATTAATGTTACTCTATGCTAAAATACACTCCATCTAACAGATAAAGGCTTGCATTTGGAAAAGCAACTCTACAGCGTCATGGATGATATCTGTAAATTGGTAGATGCCATTCCACTTCATGAGCTTAAGTTTCTGTCATGTGCAAAAGAACTTCTCCAGCAGAGAGATCTCAGGTACGCTTTAATAAGCAGCCTCCCGCGTTTCCATGCTCTGTGTGAAGCAGTGTCATGCCTGCAGGTGTCTCCATCACACTGAAAGATGATATGGAAGGATTTTTTTAAAAGCTTAAAGTTACTGACCAAATGAAGGNATTTCCATGCTCTGTGCGAAGCGGTGTCATGCCTGCAGGTGTCTCCATCACACTGAAAGATGATACGGAAGGATTTTTTTAAAAGCTTAAAGTTACTGACCAAATGAAGGAAAAAAAAAAATCAAAAAAACCTGCTGAAAGTATTAACGATCCCAGTGTTGTGCCAGAAGAAAGGAGCCAGTTCCACATTCAGTCTGAGGCACAGGTAGTCCTGTACCTTTTCCCTGGAAGGTGACTAGCACCAGGTGCTTCCAAAGGAGCAGGGTGATGCAATATCACCTGCCAGGTGTCATCCTGATTTCTTGTAACCAGAGGCATTAATTTAATATTCTCTCTATGAGACTCGCTATCGCTGACTACAGTGATTATGACTTCTCCTAATATCTGTGTACGTGTCATCTTTCAGTCTGTCGCTGCTGCAGTCTGCTGCCTTCACTTCTGCATAATCTGATGGCACAGTATGTAGACAAAGTATTGTGATTTGGGATTTTGTTTTGCTTTTTTACTGGACTTGGTCTATGTGCTTTTTCTGAACGTTCTCAGTAAAACTAATTGATTCTATTTCCTCTTATTACTGTAGTCAGATATAGTCTTTAGAAAGTACATAAAAACATAATTTGGTTCAAACATATTTTTGCTTTTTTAACTTCAGGTTTGTGCCTCTAAAGATTTTTATTTTATTTTTTATGCTCTACCTTGCCTGGATCAGTTCCTTGCTATTAGGAATTCTGTTATTTTATGTCTGCAGAGAAGATGATGTAATTTTGTAATTATTTTGTTCAACTGAGTTCTGGTATTATTCTCTCTTTCCTAGATTTGTTTGAAATATTTTTAAAATCTAGTGACACAGAATACGATGTAACCACCATATGTTAATATTTTTAAGAGGAGAGAGACAAAACTGTTTAATGTATGTTGTAGAACTTGATGCATCATTGCTTGTGACTAAATATTTTTTTTTTTCTTTTTTTTATTCTTTCCCTTGCCATCTCTCCCAGGAGAAAATTGCTAGGTAATTCTGTCACTTCGAACAAAAATAGCATAAACAACGCTTTTCCTAGAAACGGGAAGGCATGTGTGGAGCGGGGCCCTCTTGTATGTCCTGGTACTGCTCTGTGTTCTGGCCTGAACCGGAGCTTCAGTTCTGACAGAAACTCACCAAAATCCACCAACCTCCCATCTGTGCTTTCTGGGACTGCTAATTCAAGCAATTTTTCTACTAAAAAAAATCAAACCTTGGATACCTCTTATGCTTCAAAGCAAAGTATTGAGGAGATCGCCTGCCCAGAAACTACAGCACTGTCCTCTTCCAAGGTAAATGGCAAAGATGGAGCTTCTCTCAGCCATCATTCTGAGATCTCCTTTGACAACAGCTGGTGTGAAAAACCAGGGATGAGAAAAGGTGGAAACTGTCATCTGCTGGAGAGACCTCTTACAAGCACAGCTCTGAAAGGCCAGAGCACGGCTCCTGCTAGCATTCCTGCAGAAGACAGTTTAGATATAAACGATACAGACTTTGACCTCGATCACTTTGATATTGATGATTTTGATGAGGGCTGGGAGAATCCGGTGAATGTTTCGGCACCTGAGATGCCATCTACGCCGTTGTATCAGCCCGTCAGGGAAGGGCCACCTGCCAAATCGTTGTTGTCAAAGATAATGTCCAGAGCCAAAGGATCTGCTGTTGTATCAAATCCTGCTGCTCCAAAATCAAGCTTCTTGGTGGCAGCAAAGAACCCTTCAGGTAAATTATGCTCATTAGGACTACTGTCCTTCCCATTTAAAAATTTTATTTACTTATTTTTAAACCTAAGGCTGAGTAACTTCCTGTAGGTTACATCAATGCCTTTTGTTTCTATGGAAATTTCTTTTGGTTTCTTTTTCCAAAGTCGTCATCTGCTTTTTTTTCCTCCAAGTGATGCCAAGCTTCTTGAATATTTGTTTGCTATGCAAGTTGCAGGCTGCTGGGAAGATGAAGCTGCTAAAACTGGAAACTAGAATGTTTCTGTGTTTTAATTAAATAATGACTCTGCGGTTGTTAATTCAAAGCGGTGCAACAGTTTTAGCTGTTTATGCAAAACATTCAAAAACGGGCACTTGCTGAAGCAAACCTAATCCCTGTGGGGCACAGGGGTGGGTCAGTATTAGTTGTGGTTACTGTAGGAACGGGTTGGTAAAGGGGCAGGTGAAAATGTTAACCTCTTTCACCAGCTTCTCTGTCACGGATTCAGCTAGCTCCTAGTTTTGGGTAACCATGAACAGGGAGCTGTTAATAGCTGTTTGTGGAAAAAATGAAGTTTATCGGTGTAAGACTAGGCATTTTATACAGTCACGGGTGAGAAGCTTGTTTCCAGAGGTTTGCATATAATCAAAGTTCGCACTTTAGCTGGTCTTAAATTCTAGATGAATGCAGTTTTTATTAGTAAGTCATGATTTGAATTGAAAAGGTTTAAAGGGCTGAAGTGCTGGCTAAGCCATGTTTTACCATGAAGCAGTTTTAAGTTGCAAGAGGAATAGCGCAACTTGATATTGTAACTTACTGTAAGTATATTTTTCTTTGTCTACCAGATCCGCCAGTTAATAACCCTGCACTAGAACGTTTCAGGGGTATGAAATTTTCCCATTCTGAAGAAATGATGAATATATTTCACAAGAAGTTTGGTTTGCACTGTTTTCGGACAAATCAGCTGGAGGCCATCAATGCTGCTCTTCTGGGTGAAGACTGTTTCATCTTAATGCCCACTGGTATGTCTCTCCAAACGCCGTGCAGCTGCAGGCTCTTGAGGTCTGGCACATGCTTGAGAAATAAAGACCTGAAGCTCCTTTTGCGAGGCTTGCGACAAACTTTTCTCTTTGTGCCTTTGTGGAGGTTTTGATAAATTGTGCTGCTTAAATTCTGTGGCTGCAGGATTTCTGAAATATTGTATGCGCTGTGGTGTTTTGAATGAGGTGATTCAATTTCTGTCTGCCGTAATATTTCACATAACAACTCCTACTTATCCTACAGGTATCATATTAAAGGCAGTCATTGGTAAAAGTTCATTGTTTCTGAAAGTGCTGTAAAATGGGAAGTAAGAAATAGGTCTCCCCTCTTCCACTCCTTCCCCACACTCTCTCCCTTTCCTCTTGGTAGCTAACATTTGTTGTGTTCTGTTTAATCCTTACAGGTGGTGGTAAAAGCTTGTGCTACCAGTTACCAGCGTGTGTCTCTGCTGGAGTCACTATTGTGATCTCTCCATTGAGGTCGCTGATAATAGATCAAGTTCAGAAACTGAAGACTTTGGATGTAAGTTCAAACAGCTTACTTTAGTTAAACTGCAGATAAGTGAATTAGAAATCTGAAATTTTACAGTAGATCTTATGACTCTCAAATGTAAATGGCAAAAACTGATTAGATGGAAACTAAAAGGCACACAAAGTTGCCTAGGAAGAACCAAATTAGATGAACTAGACTATCTTGGCAGTTTCACTGCTAAATTTATTGATGCTTGTGTGTATTTGTTAATGGAGCTTAGTTATGCAGTACAGATGCCTGATTCTTAGATTCTGAGAGTTGTATTTAGACACCTAAATAGGAGCAGCCTGGCTGTGTAGCAGAAATAAGCACTAACAATTCCTGAGCTAGGACAGTTCTGGAGATGCTAAGCATTTCTGGAAAAGTGATACACAGAGGAAAGAAATGCAAGTGCAGAAGATGTGTGTTCCTAAAGTTGACCACTTCTGACGTGTGGTTGTCTCAGGGAAGTGTCTTTTTCATCCTTAATGTATAGTTGAGATTGAGAGATTGGGGAAACAAAGGTGGATAGCAAAGGTGGATAGCCCTAGGTTTTAGGGCAGAAATATAGAGGTGTTTTAGGCTATGAGACTGCAGGGACTATGATGCAGGGTTTTGAAGCTCAGACAAATCCTTCTCTCATCAAGTACAGTTTTTGATAGTCTAAGTAGCCAGGGCCCTCGAGTGGTTGTCTGCCACTTAGTGACTATTGCACAACGCTGCGCTTTGGCCGCACTCTTCGCTCTGTCTGGCACTGTGGGGTGCCGTGGCTGTAAAAGCCAGTTAAACTGGCGCTGGCTCTGGGGATTTGTAGCTGCAGAAGGAATTTCCTCTGCAGAGCTGCAGCTACCTCTTGCGAGAGGAAGAGGCGAGCAGGTGGAATTGCCTCTGTTGGTGTGACCTGTTCTTACATCACTTTCGTCCTTAGGATCTAATTCTTTTGTTACTATTCAGCATGAATATTAAGTTAGACTTTCAAATCTCATATTAAATTGAGGTTCCAAGTTGTATTCAATCTCCTCTGATGCAATGCTGTTCTGTGTCTGTGGGCACAGTGTTATCATGTTTCTGTGCTTCTTGGAAACTTTGTTTCTTATCTTAAGATCTCTGTTTTCTGAATTCAATCTTGAACTTACAGCATATTGTGCAATAAACAAACATCCCATCTGTTTTCCTTACTGGAAAGAGAATTCTAAGAAAGCAGACGAATCCCCTAAGTCAGCTATTGGTCTGCAGGTAGAATTGGGAGCAGAAGAATAGAATTTGGCTTATAGTCTTTTGCTTTTATCATAAGAAAAATTCTGCGATGTCTACAGTATGGTGGGGGTTCAAATGTTATCTATAATTACACAAAGAAGCATTGAAAATGTTTTGTTTGCTGAGGATAGTAAATGCATGTGCTTTTTTATCTGGTTTATAACTAGATGTAGGACTATATTTGGAGATGCTTCTGTTCTGTGCATATTAAAACTTAATATTTTTTTTTTTTTAATATAGATCGCTGCAACATATCTGACTGGGGATAGAACAGATGCTGATGCTTCAAAAATATATATGCAATTGTCAAAAAAAGATCCTGTAATAAAGCTTCTGTATGTTACCCCTGAGAAGGTTTGTATTTAATTTGAATTGTGAAATCATAGCGGCAGCAAGGGGCAGATTGCTATGAAGTATTAAAGGGGAAACGCTGAATTTAGACTAGGCTTCTGGGGAAAAAAATCATTAAACATTTTGTCCGATAATTCAGTAAGTCTCTGTACAGATTGTAACTAATTTCAATCGGTAATTAACCAAGAATGAGGACTGAGAATGTCTGTACAATTTAAATTTTTAAAACGAAAACCCCATGCCCATCCATTTCAAGAGATCTTACTACATATTAGTGGCTAATTGCTGTCAAGTAGATATTAAAATCTAGACTACTATGAATAGGAGAATACAGGAAGAAGATATGTAACTGGCAAGGTAATAGGTGATTGTCAAAAGATTGCCTTGTACTGAATTATATGTTGTCTTTAAAAATTACGTTATTCCACAAGAGCTTTGTAAGAGGGCACTGTTTAGTGTGTTGATTATTGTTTCTTTCTTCATCATTGTCTTTCCTTGTCTCTGGTGACGTAAGTCATTTAAATTTACTGAGATTGTGGGACCTCTGGATAGATGATCCTAGAACCTTGTGGTAACCCCACACCAGCTGCTTTGTTGCCAATTAAAATGAAGCTGACTGCCATCTTCTTTATGCCTTCAGGCTTTACCTGTGCAGTCAAGATTAACTTTGCAGTACAGAGCAATTGTTTCTGTATTCTCAGTCAGGTAGGGAGACACTTTGCTCTGTTAGTTTGCTTCCTAATGCCACTGGTGGATGTGTGCCTAGGTTTGTGCAAGCAGCCGACTGATGTCAGCCCTGGAAAATCTCTACGACAGGAAACTCCTAGCGCGTTTTGTCATTGATGAGGCCCACTGTGTCAGCCAGGTAAAAACCTTGATTTCATTTTCAAAACGGCAAAGGACTTAGTTGGAGCATCTTACTCAGTTACACTTAAATTTTGTTTTTAAACTAGTGGGGTCACGATTTTCGACAAGACTACAAACGACTGAATATGCTCCGCAAGAAGTTTCACTCTGTTCCTATGATGGCTCTTACTGCCACTGCTAACCCCAGAGTACAGAAAGATATTCAGAATCAGCTCGAGATGCTGAAACCACAAGTGTAAGTTGCTCAGCAGTTTCCTGAAACAATTTGTGTTGCAGAAATTTTGAGTGGAGACCTTAGTAAAGTAAGAAAGCATTACAGGTCCATCTGGAATACTTATGTAGTTGTAGCTGATTAAATGAGAATGTATGCATGGGATTTAATGTGAGTTATATGCACAATATTGAAGTAAGAAGGGAAAAAACTTGCCGAACTCTTCCTTGCATGATTAAGGAAGCTGTTTAATAGAAAATAACATCATGAAATTTTCTATGTCACTGACAAAATGCACAAGTTGTATTTTAGGGTGCTTTTCATGAGAACGCTGGAAAACTGCAAAAGCTGGAAGTGTTTTTTAATTAGCATTGGCAGTAACATAGATAATGAGGTACCATTGGGCCTGGATTGTATTGTAGTGTTTTCATTGTATATGGAAATTGAATTTCTTATTTTAGGGTAGAAGGAGGGAGGTGACACTACACTTTGCAAATTTGATCAGTCAAATATGGACGCAAGTATTTAAAAGGAAAATGAAGGCGAGGCAAATCACTGTGTGTGTGTTTGGTTAATGGGCATTTCTTCTTTCTACATAGTGCCGTGTAGCTTTGTGTTTTTCACAGTCCTAGGAAAAATGCAGGGATTTTAGACTCAAAGTGTGGGTGATGTGAATCTCCATGGACATAGTGGAACAGTAATTCCTTTGCAGATAATGCTGAACGAGTAGTAATGAGTTGAATTTGGGACATTCCAGTCGATACCTAGCTTGCTGAAAGTGTTATTGCACCCATAAAGCTGACGAGCACCCCTGAACTGTCATGTTTTAGGTTTACAATGAGCTTCAACAGGCATAACTTGAAATATGATGTATTGCCCAAGAAGCCAAAGAAGGTGGCAATGGATTGCTTGGAATGGATAAAAAAATACCATCCTCGTGAGTACTGAGCAGCATAGTGTGCTGGCATGTATTTTTATGAATTACTTATTAAGGCAGGAAAAGCTTTTTTAATCCTATAAACCCCTCAAACTTGTGCCTTTCTGTAAGCAACTAATAGATATACAAGAAAAACATGTTGGAGGCAAAATGATGTTATTGATACGGGAATCAGATTTATGGGCATCCTAAAGTTAAGAGTTCAAGTTAAGATGGAAGAGTAAATTATGGTAATGCTCTTGAGTAATCGTTCTGGAGGTTGCCAGACCTTTTAGCATCATGCCTTCAGAGTATAAATGTCATGTGATATCCATACTGTTTTAATTGTTTAATTCTGTTGGTCTGCTTATCTGTGGTTCTCCTTGAAGATACCTTCTGAGATTCCTATCTTTTTAGGCTTTTCTTTGGAGTCCTGCTGCTGGAAGCTGACTACACCAAGCTCGCTCCATGGCTTCTCTAGTGCTGTAACCCAGCAGATCATTGACTAAACTGCTCTAGCTCTTGATTTATGTAGTTCTTTAATCATGCATCTTAAATGCTAAGATTGCACAGTACTGAGCAGGAAAAGTTTTCTTGATTCCGCCTTGCCAAAAAACCCAGGAAATTGGGTGAGGAGAGACTAACAAAACATCTGATATTAATAAAATTCTTTTTCTTAAGCAGTTACTGCATTACAGTTACCAACCTCTCCCTATTGGAATAAATGTATATGCTTGACAGGCGTGACTGTTAAGCAAGTGAAAGGGTATAAAGCTGTATTGTAGCACAAACCCTTTTATATATTTGCAGATGACTCTGGAATAATTTATTGCCTTTCACGTCATGAATGCGACACAACAGCGGCTATTCTGCAGAAGGAAGGTCTTGCTGCACTTGCCTATCATGCTGGCCTCACTGACTCCAACAGAGATCTCGTACAAAAGAAGTGGATTAATCAAGAAGGATGCCAGGTAAAAGAAAAGCAACCGGAGGAGAAAAGTGAATAGAATTTAGAGCCCTTTTATCCCTCTTGGCCTAGTAAATGAAAGCGAAGTTGTGTAACGTTATTGCCAAATCGGATGCAGTATTAAATAACTGATCCAAACAGATCTGCCAAACCAAACACATTAGCCATCTTTTTATTAGGAATTTTACAAATTGAAGACTGCAGCACTGCACCAAGCTATGATACACCAGGAGAAAGGAACTGAGCAGTACAAGGCTTCTGAAACAGCTCTAGGCACACTGCTGAGTTGTATATTGAGGCTCAAATTTGGAGTTTTCCCTTTGTGTGGAATAGCTTTTCTGAGGAGAGGTGGTTTTGCTATTTTGTACTCGTCTTGCAGTGTTACAATTGAAATTCTAGGTTCTGCACAGTTTCATAATCCTGATCCCCTGTCTACTTTCAGTGCAGACTGCTGCATGAATAACTTTCATAACTCTCTGTAACAAGTTATTATTTCCTTCCTAGGTTATATGTGCAACAATTGCCTTTGGAATGGGAATCGATAAACCTGACGTACGCTATGTTATCCATGCTTCTCTTCCTAAATCGATAGAAGGTTACTATCAAGAATCTGGCAGAGCTGGACGAGATGGTGAAATGTCTCACTGTCTGCTCTTCTACAGCTACAGTGATGTAACCAGGCTTAGAAGGCTAATACTAAGTGAGTTCTCATGTCTGTAACTTAATGGAGACCATATTAACGAAGTCCCTTAGTCACTGATCTCTGTTTCATTTAGGCTGTTATTTTCTCATTTAGAAGTGCCACATGTAGTATGGTATTGCAAAGGTGGGGGAACTGTGCATGCATCTTGACCTGAGTGGTTTTCTGTAATGAAGGGGTTTTGTCACTTGTACTTAATTTTAGCCAAAAACATTTTGCTTAATACATATCCATCTCTTCATTCTTGTTATTCTAGTCTTCTTTCCCTTCTCCATTCTTTAAAATTTTAAAGATAAAATCTGTCCTAGGTTACTTCTGTACTAACCTACTAATCTTTTTTTAAGCAAAAAAAGATTGTGTTTTGTCTATCTGATAATACATAAAAATGCAGATTTAACAAATACAATTGAATTTATTGCATTTCAGTGGAGAAAGATGGAAACAGTCACACAAGACAGACCCACTTTAACAACCTGTACAGTATGGTTCACTACTGTGAGAATGTAGTTGATTGCCGGAGAATGCAGCTTTTGGCCTACTTCGGGGAAACAAATTTTAATCCCAACTTCTGTAAAGATCACCCAGAAGTAACTTGCGATAACTGCAGTAGAAAGAAGGTAAAAATCATAGCTCTTATTTATAGTGTTGTTAAACTGATTTTGCATTTAGCTGCATTAAAAAATGGTTACATGACATTTGGGAAGGCAAATGGAGAAAATGAATAAGATGTCTTGTATTTTTGTGATGCTGGATGCTTCAAATTATTTCCAAGGTTTAACCTAGAGTAGAATTACACAGACTATCCACAGACTTATGATGCTCCTGTTTCTGTCAGAGAGGGACTAGGAAGGTGTAAGGATGTTCCTTAGTGTCTGTTTTCTTGGCTACCGTGCTTATAGGAGGCAAGAGCTAAGATAAGATCCCCTGGAATGGCTATGGGCAAGGCCCTTCAGCTGCCTATTCTGATGTTTTCAAGGCAGCTTTGTGCTGCCAGGGTAGCACGAGTGCCGCGTTAGGAGGCGTACACTGCCTGAGGTGGCCCGAACACTAGGGTTTGTGTGTCAAGGATTGAAGCAAACTTGTTAGTGGCATGAACAGGAGTAGAAGAGAAGATAGTTGTTGAAGCAGACAGGGAAGGGTTACTGGTCTCTATAAACCACACCAGTTTATACTGATGATACTGCTTCTCGGTCCTGTGTTTCAAGCATCACCTTACATAGCTGTGATCGTAACAAAATTTGACTAGAATAATGCATATTCAGTCCACTCTCCTTATTATAATGCATATTCGAAGTGTAAGTTTTAGTGCATGGCAGCAGAATAATTATGGGAATGCTTTCCAGATGATTTACCTTGATTACCAGTATTCACGTAGCAATCTTGCAGCTCAGTCCATAGAATTAACACAACAGAGATTATATAACAGTCAGTTGGTACGTATTGTTGCATTTTTCAGGGTATTATCAACTGCAGAATTCCTGTGACTGTATTGTATCGCTGTAGGTGTACTAACTAGAAAATCGCTATTTCTCTGTTTTGAAACAAAATGAATTTACGAGTGGAAAAAGCTCAACAATGAAAAACAAGGTTGTCAGTAACAACTTGCGTTAGGGCAGAACCACATAACGGTGTTTCCTAATCAAGTCTATTTTAATAGGATTACAAATCAAGAAATGTAACAGATGAGGTGAAGAGCATTATAAGATTTGTACAAGAGCATTGCGGACAAATGGGGCGAATAAATGCAAAGAGAAATACAAGTTCTGGAAGATACACATTGAATATGATGGTAGATATTTTCTTAGGTAAGTACTGTGCTTCCAGAAACAACACCTAAATAGACTTGGTGCATAGATTCCTGACTATCAGGTCTGTGCAATACTAGCAGCGGTTTAAAAGAAGATATATTTTGCAAAATTATTCTTCACAGGACTCTCTTGGTGGTAATGATCCAAAATAAATGAAACTAAAGCTTTAATCCGTTTCAGGTTGCTATAGTGATAACATTAGTTTTCTGGTGGCACTTGGGAGTTTCTGGTGCTTAAATGTGTTTTTTAATACGCATAGACTATGGAATGCCCTTGGGAATCTTCCACAGGTCTGTAAGTACGTGCGTACGTAGGCTTTCTAATAGCAGGCTAATCCTGTGATTTCTGTTGCACAGGTACAAAGAGTGCGAAGATTCAGTCTGGAATATTCGGGAAGGGAGCTGCCTACTCGAGGCATAATGCTGAAAGACTCTTTAGAAAACTGGTCTTGGACAAGATTCTGGATGAAGACTTGTATATCACAGCTAATGACCAAGCAGTAGCATATGTAATTCTAGGACAGAAAGCTCAGGCTGTGCTAGACGGATCACTACAGGTGTGTAACACTATTTTTTTTTCCTCTAATGTGTTGTTATAAGGGATGTGCTAGAGTTTTTATGTAGCATATACCCTAGGATAGTCTGAACATAGTTTGTCTACCAGCTGAGGTACAGGAACTAATCTTTAGCAGATGCAGGGAACAGAATTCAACAAACATGGTTTCTAGTCCAGTATTCTAATAATAATGTTGTGAGGCAAAAGGTGAGTTTGAGATGATTGGAGAGGATTAAGTCCTTCTCTTCTTCCCCTGTCCATCTGATTCCAGCTTGAGAAGAAAGGAAAGTTATGACCAACTCAGAAAAAGCTAGCTAAGAAGAAAAGAAGGCACAGCACTGCCTTCTCCTGCATTTTCTGCTCTATTTTTTTCAGTCGTTAGTGAGCTCTGATGGAAAATGCACTTCAAGAAGGTCATGGAACCAGCCCCAGAATCGCTTGAGGCAATGTCGCCTCTGTGTTAGTGCTGTGTTTGGAGAAGAGCCCTCAGCGTTAGGCCTAGTGACCTCTGTTTAAAGCTAGCTGTAAATTGTATTCTCAGGATTTTTCACGGTGTATATCCTGCTAGTCTGTTGTAGAAGAAACTTAGGGGTGGTTGAATAGCCTGTTTAAAAAAAAAAAAAAAAAAAAATAAAAAAATTAAAAGTGTACACTGGGTAAATAGCTCTTTTCGCTCTATCAAAGAATACTTTTGGTTTCCTTCATTGTTTTCCTGTGTTATCAATCAATCTTCTAATGATGGCTCTGCAGTAACGCTCCTGACAGAAGTTATCAATTGGCTTATTTTAACAGGTGGAGTTTCATGAAACAGAAAGTGCCAGTGCCATCAGAAAGCAAAGGGCTTCCGTGGCAAAAGTGTCACAGCGGGAAGAGATGGTTAAAAAGTGCCTCGGGGAACTTACAGACACATGCAAAACGCTTGGGAAAGTCTTTGACGTGCATTACTTCAATATTTTCAGTACTTCCACTCTGAAGAAAATAGCAGGTAAAGTCAGCTTTTTGTTACTTGGAACCCCTGTCGGCAGTAGGCTGCATGTGCAATTGTAGCCTTTTCTGACGGAAAACCTCCAGTTTCTAACATTTAGCGAGAACAGGTTTAAGTATACAGAACTGAGTGAGTCCTATGGAAGTAGCTGACACAGCATATACTCCCTGGAGCTGCAGTTTATGCTGTAGCAGTCCTGCTGGATAAGTACAAGACCCACCCAAGTAATCATACTGCAAAACAAACTTCGAGGCACTTCAGAGAAAACTTTTGGACCAGTTCTTGTGCTAACCAACTAGAAGCAAATCTGCTAGAAAAAAAGGCTTACTTCCTTAAGGACTTAAAGCAGAGGGTGGCACTAAAAGGAATTAATTTCCTCCAGAATACTCTAGCATGATCTCTCTCTAAATAAAGTTAGTTTGTTTGACGTGTCTAATTGGTACTTGGTTACATTACAGAAACCTTGTCATCTGATGTGGAGGTTTTACTGCAGATTGATGGTGTCACAGAAGATAAACTGGAAAAATATGGCGCAGAAATAATTAAAGTGATGGATAAGTACTCCGAATGGACCGTACCAGGTTTAGTATACTTTGTACCTAAATGTGTACTTTCCTGTTGAACACCCTTCTCTTTTCCTCTATCAGAAATTTCACCCAAAAGTTACCTTGTTTTAAATACAAATAACTAATTCTTGCAGCTTAATAATTACAAAAAGGGAGCAATTGCACATTTTCAGAACATACAAAAGTCTTTACTATCTTCTCAGTCATTAAATTCAGCACATCTCTGAAAGGCTAAAAAAGGAAAATGAGAACTAAGCAGACTGCTCTGCTCCTAACCTATTAGTTATTGGGATTTATGTAATATGCTTAGTTATAACAAGAATTCTGACCTTAAAGTTAAAGGTCTTGCACCTCCTGCATATTTTACACCTGCATCTACTACGTATGGGGTAACGTCGTAGCCTGGCAGATAATCAGTAACTACGACCTTTTATTTTTCATAGTAATTGAGGTCAGCAAGTTCGGGTCTTCACTGACTAGCCCTTGCTCAAATGGGAAGAGCTTTCAAAGCTAGGTGTGGGGAAAAAGAAAAAAAAGCTATCAGGTGAGAATGGTAGTATTTTACAACGCCTCACACAGCTCTCACCTTACATACAAAGTTCAGCTCAGTGGAGAATTGAGCCCTGAGACTAGTGAATCTGGTAACTTCACCACTGGGGGCTGCAGTTTTAAAGTGATTCATGTTTACACGTAAGGAGGCTGTGCTTTCATACACTGCAATGGGAATAAACGCATCTCTACAAACCTGATTGTTTAAGTATTTTATTCTACTGCCTGTGCAAAGAATCACGTCCCTCTTGATCGTGACTGATTGAGAAGGAGCTTTTGGCTGTCTGAGCCTTTCAGTGTCTCCTGATGCTGCTTTTAAAAACAAGTGCCACATTTGAGTGTAGTATTTATGGTATATTCCATAATTCTTTCCAGATGACATGGGGAAGAGAGCGTAAGGGCAGAAAGCCCAGTGTTACCAAAATAGTTTAGAAAAGAAGCCAAGCTAGAGAAAATAGGACTGCCCAGTATTCTTTTATGTCATGAGATAAAGCAAGGACAGAAGCCAGTTTTGGTTTACACCAACTTACCAAACACCTGTAGCTGAGCCTGGAGCGTCACCAGGATGAAGGCAGTGCAAAGGAGGTTTTGAACAGCAAGGACAGCAGTTTTGGTACAGTCAGTGTGTTCTGGCTGGCCCAAGTGTTGTCTTTATTTCATTAGTCTTAACTCACTGTCTGTCTGCAGAAGATGCTGCCTACCAAAGTGTGGACACAGCCACGGGAAGCACTGGCACACCTGAGAGCGATGAAGAAGCAGAAGATAGAGTTACAACCTCAAGCTATTTTTGCAATAACGCTAACCAAAGAAGGAAAAGGAAAAGGCCGCCAAACTTCAGAGAATCAAAGAAGAAAAAGACAAGTAATGGTGGTAGCCAGCAGTTTCATCCCAAAGGGTATGTTGCTTGTGGTAATTTGTAATTTTTCTTCGTCCCAAATAGCATAATGATGATCCCAGAACTGCACTGTTAGCCTACTGCATTTTCCTGAGTAAATATGGGCTTTAAGAGTGGCATTAAAATTATCCAGGCATCTGGTGACAACTGCTCTACTTTGGTTTTCTAGCATTTTCTGTTTAAAAAGCTCCTGGTAAGGAAGGATATTTAACAGTTCTCCTTTGTTTCTCACTCTTGACTGCCACAAGCTAAGCAGTGACACTAAATTTCAGTGTGCTGCCATAACCGTTACTAGCAGGCTGACTGGATTCTGTGCTTGGAAATGTAAAGACAGCTTGAAACTTGGAAGATTTGATGCAATATTTGAACTTCAGTTCCCAGTCCCTTCTTAATGCAGAACTTCTCTCTCCCATTATACCATACGAGGCAACACCTGCATTAAGACTGTAACATTTGGATCCAGCAGTCTGGTTGGTCTTGAGCTTCTCGGGCAGATCCACCACCAAACTATCACAGGGTGATGAAGGAGCCAGGCTGAGCCTCATCCTTTGAGTCGATGACCTTATTTTAGCAGTTCATGTAGTTACTAGTCTAGTAACTCAAGCGACTTTGTGCTTGAGTAGCAGTTTGTGCTGAACGTTCGTGCTTCAAAACATGATGGTTAATCAGTGCTGAAAGGGAACGAACAAAAAAGGAGAAATGTTTGGAGAAATTCCGCCTTCCCCAAATCCTCTTTAAAAACAGAGGTGGGGGATGTGTGTGCGGCATTAGAAAACGTGAGCAATAAGTTCTTATTTTGGTTTTATAGTCGTGCCTTTAAAGGTTTGCTGTACTCACAGCTTGCCTCACGCAAAAAGGAAGTAAATTAAAGTTGCCTTACTGAGGTATGGTCAGGTTACTTAATCCCTCAGCCTAGATATTTCACCTCGCTTGGCATATGAGATAGAGAACATGAGGTACAAAAGAGCAGTTATGCGAACAACCCACATCTTACATTTCTGAAATAATCCTCAAATGGGATTATATTCAGTCCGTAAGTGTCACAGAAATTGCATTATCTTTCAGCCGGGAGGAGTTCAGGCCATTTGGAAGAGTAGCTCGAAATGGTCCTAATGTCTTCTCCAAAACATTCTGTAAAATCCCCACCTGAAGAGTCATGCTGAAATTTTAAAGACTGTTAGGTTTTATTGGTATGTTAACTACTTACATTTCACTGCTTTAATGCTGCATTCATCACCAAAGAGAAAATATGGTCTACCTCATTCCAACTCATTGCTTTCTGCCGTTGTCTGCTCTTTCCGAGGATTTCTCCTGCTCTGCCCTGTTTTTCCTCATTCTGGTCTTTGATTTTTGTAGCAAATAGCAGTTCCCAGCTCAGTAGGTTTTTCACCTTCCAATCTACTAAAATATTAGTCATTAAATGCTGTTGACCCTGAACTGTCACTTAATGTTGATACTCTAATTGGATTAATAGGAGTCAGGTTGGTTCAGTGTTCTCTGTCCCTGTTTCAGGCTGCTTCTCGCCCTTAGGCAGATGCCAGAGCAACAGCCACACTTGATTTACATTTCAAAGGTATTTTTGCAGCCATGTGTATTAGAAAAAACCAACAACAAAACAACACTATTTAAAAATGAAAGCATAGTCTTCTAGAAAATCCACTGGTGATATGCAAGTATACCACAGGCGTAGGGAATATGGCAAGTAAAGCAAATGCTTGACACACACCTTCTCTACGTTTTGCAGTGGTTACAGCAAGTACCGAAGGACCAGAAGGCACTGTGGCTCAAAGGCTCCATCTTCATCCGCCTACAGTTCAGCCTCGTACAGTGTTAGTGCCACGCAAGGAGCTGCTGGAAAGCTGGGTATTATGGCACCACCGAAACCCAAAACCAGACAATTCCTTCAGCCTTCATATTCAATACTGTAGCTAGGAAAATGTAAATACTGTATCATAGCAAGCCCTGAAGATGTAATCATTGTTTATTAAATCTTTGTTTCATTTGCTAAATCTTCTGAGACTTGTACATCTGTCAAGTACAAAAACCTCACATTAAATAAATGTTTTTTAAACTCATAAGCTTATTTCGGCCTTTCTTTCTACTATAAACAAACAAGAGTTCTGACTGGTTCTAGAAACCCTACTCTTTCAGGGGAAGTAATCCCTGTAAGCCTGCTTTCCAGCTACCTCCGGGATACACTTGAGACCACACATCAAAAGCGGGTGCTGGAACTGCGCATCCAAAGCTGTGGTTGCCTCTGTTCTTCTCCCTCGCTAGTTGCGTCAGTACTTCAGAGCTCGGTAGCTGAGCTGCTCTTCTGAAAATGTAAGTCTCGGGATGTTCTCCTGAGGTAGAAAATATAATTAACATTTGGAAGTTTCCAACGTTCTTCCCCAGGCGCTGGGGCTGGAGAGCCTCCTGAGAGCGCCAAGCCCTGCCCAAGGTGTGCTTTTTGTAGTTATTCATTTTATTTAACTTTTTTAAAACCTGTGATCTTCTCACAGCCACAGTGAAGGGCATTTGACCTGCCCTCGGCTTCCACTTTCCTGCCTTGCACGAGGCAACCTGGGTGGGTTCAGAAGAGGGGTTCAGATATGTGCCTGTTGGTACACGCACGTCCTCTGCAGCGCCTGGGCAGGACCAGCCCTGCGCTCGCTTGACCGGAGCAGAGGATTTCACCGGCTGTTTCTGGGCAACGAGTCCACAACGGCTGGTCTTGTGTATTTTATGACCCATCTTGTGAGCGTTCAGACCGTTTCAATTAACCGCACTGCTGAAAACGTTCACTTTTTCTGTCCTACAGCATGCCAAGCTGTAGCACGTATTTGCGGAGCGTAACTGCATCACTCCTCTCTGCTACCCGTGGTCTGTCACAGAACGGTTTGGGTTGGAAAGGACTTTAAAGGCCATCTAGCCCCGGAAGGGACCTTGAAGATCACCCAGTCCCCCCCCCTGCCCCGGGCAGGGACACCTCCCCCCAGCCCAGGTTGCTCCAAGCCCCGTCCAACCTGGCCTTGAACACCTCCAGGGATGGGGCAGCCACAGCTTCTCGGGGCAACCTGCGCCAGGGGCTCACCACCCGCACAGGGAAACATTTCTTCCTCACATCCCATCTCAATCTGCCCTCTTCCAGTTTGAAGCCATTGCCCCTCGTCCCATCACTCCATGCCCTTGTGCAAAGTCCCTCCCCAGCTCTCCTGGAGCCCCTTTAGGCACTGGAAGGGGCTCTGAGGTCTCCCCAGAGCCTTCTCCTCTCCAGGCTGAACACCCCCAAGCTCTCCCACGATTTTGATCCCTTTCGCAGCCGTCCCGGGGCACCTACGAGCAAGAGCCGGGCCCAGCGCGGGCTCTGAGGTTTTGAGGCGAATATGGCAGCTCTGGGGCCGTCCCCCACCAACGGCTGCGGCCGCCCGGGCGGGAAGACGCCGGGGTCGGGAGCCCGCCCGGGCCGCCCCTCGCCGGAGCGGGAAGCGGCCGCTCCGCCCCCGCGCCCGGCCCGTCATGGCGCTCTCGCAGGCCGCTACGCTGGAGCCTGAGGAGGCGTCGCCGCGCACCCGGCAGCGGATGCAGGTCCGGGGCGGGTGGCGATCGGGGGCCGCCGTGAGAGCTGCCTGCCCGGGGGCGGCGGGGGGCAACCGGGGCGGCGGGGAGAGGGGAGGGATGGCGGGCGGAAGGGGCCGGGGCTGTGGGGAGAGGGGCGGACGAGGCGGGGCGGGTCCATGAGGAGAGGGGTCTGGGGGAGCCGGGGCTGGCAGGAGAGGGG
>RSEF01000010.1:21917096-21930222 GCA_003993805.1 Himantopus leucocephalus | reverse complement strand
TTTTTTTTTTTTTTTTTTTTTTTTTTTTTTTTTTTTTTTGTACAAAACAGGTACAACTTTCGGAGGCTAAAGGTCTTCCTAATAAATCCGACCCGGTCACGACCGGCGAGGCGCCCAGGCTTGGCCGAGGGTGCCCGGTGTGCTCTCCCTGCCCTCGGGAGCACCGACGCTTCAAGGCTTAGAAAAAGTGACGAAAGTCCGAGTCTGCAGCGCGGGGCGGGGGCTCCCCTTCGCCGGGCGATGCTGCGTCGCGGGCAGCACCCGCCGGGCAGCGGGGTGACACGGGGCATCCCCTGGTAGCGTCCCGCCGCGCATGGCCGCGTAGGAGACTCCGGTTTAGCAGGGAGGGACTTCTGCAAAGCGGTACGTGGGAGGTGGTGGTGGTGGTGGTGTGCACAGTGGCGGATTTAATAACGTAACAGTACACGAGTGTTTAAATTAATACTCAGTAGCACCATTGCTAAAGCTCCTGTGTAACACAGCATCGCCCGCCCCCCCCGGCTGATGCTGGTACAATGACCGGTGGCAATAGTAAAATAAATTCCTCTCTTTTCTCGGTGCTTCCGAAGTCGTACGCGCGGCTGTGAGAATCGAAACGGTACGGTGTCGTGCGGGCTCCGGGGGCGGTGGGAGCAGCGCGGCTGAGCGCGGGCAGGAGGAGGCCCCGGGGGGGCTGCGCCCACCCCCATCTTCCTCCCGGAAAGCCGCCTCCTGGGCCGCGCCGTGCTCTGGGTCGGGAAGGGAGGATTAGTGTGTGTGTGCCGAAGGCGCCCCGGCGGGTCCCGCGCGCGGGGGGGACGGCGGCAGGTCTCTCCCCAGGCCCCCGGCTAGTTACGTGGCGACTCCTGCCTTCAGGTGTCAATGAGCAGGCTTACCACGGCGCGGACTTTGCAGGCAAACCATCGCCTGAGGGGACAAAAGTATTGGTAATGGAACTGCTCGAACTCGGGGGTCTGGCGGATATCGCGGAAAAAGGCAGTGTCAAGGTCGGACTCGGTAAGGACGATCAGGAGGAGGAGCAAAACAAAGAGGAGTCCAACTGTCACAAGGAGCAAACGGAGGACACTTAAAACAAACTTATTCACCTGTTCCGCCTGCGCCGCCCCCAGGCCGCCGGCCCCCGGGCACAGGGCCCGCAGCTCGCCGCCCGCCTCCTCCGCCTCGGCCGCCGCCGGCGTGCCGGCCTCCGACTCCTTCTCCTCCTCGATGCTGCACGGGGCCCCGTTCGCCTGCCGCGAGAGCAGCATCAGCTCCAGGCTGTGCTCGGCCACCGGCGTGGGCAGCACGCTGTCCGCCGGGCTGTAGTTCTCGTCGGCGATGACGGCCACCCGCTCGCTGCTCTCGGCGCGGCCGCTCCGGCCGGGGGCCGCGAAGGCGTCGCCGTGGGAGGCCGAGCGCACCGGGGTGGAGTGGGCGCTGTCACGCAGAGACTCCAGGCCTGGGGACAGCAGGGGAGAGAGGGGGGACACTCAGCAGTGCGGAGACTCGGGGGGGTCCCTCCGTCGCCTGGCACTGCCCTCGGCCCGGTGTCCCCCGTGGGGACAAGGCTCGGCTGCCGCCGGCTGCTTTTTATTGTTGGTTTTGGTGCCCTGGGCCGGCGGCCGCAGCCGGGCACGCAGCCGGAGCCCGGAGCAGCCCCTTCGCTGCAGCTCGTGACTGCGACGGTGACGCTCAGACACCCGCGTGACTCGTCCCCGGCAGCCGCTGGCTGTCAGTCTGGGCCGCGGGCGCGGGCCTGGGCTTGTCGCCCATCGATCACAGACGCGGCCGCTCCGAGGTGACAGCCCCCCCCCCGGCAGCGGCCCGCGGTGCGCTTGCGGCCCCTCTGCTGTCGGCAGCGCCAAGCCCTGTCCGGGCACAGGCGATGCCACCGCCACGGGCGGGCTGCCCACGCTACCGAGAGGCGGGCAGGGATGAGCCGGGCAGCACGGCCGTCGCAGCGGGGGGGTGCAGGGGCAGAAACGCACCCCGAGGGGTCTGCGCTGGGGCAGCCGGTGGGTCCCGGCCGGCCCTGAGCCAGGGACACGGGACCACCTCGCCCCGCGGCACCGCTGGAGGCGGCCGAGCCTGCTGCAGCCCCCGGGGCGATCCTTACGTAGTCATCCTTACGGATTTACCTCCTGCCCGGCACAGCCCTCCCCCCTGAACCCCCGCACCCCGAAGAGGCGCAGTGGGGCCCCGACCCACCCCCGGGCAGCGCGGCCGTCCCCGCTGTGGGAGCCCCGGGACAGGCACCTGCCTGCCCGCCATGAGGTGATGGGTTAAAGGACAACCTCAGGGTGGCACCGTGGAAAGCGAGGGCTGTGCCTGCCCCGTGGGCAGGACATGTCCGGGAGCTGCAGCCCCATCACGCGCGGGAGATTTCCCCGCAGAGCGGAACGCTCAGGGACTGCAAGTCGGACTGGAGTCACCGACAGCTCTGATTTCTGTTGATTCGCTACCAAAAAAACGTTTTACACCCACTCAGGCAGACACGCGCAGAGGAACAAGCGCTGCAGGAAGGGCTGTGTGCCAGCCCGCCCAGCGACACCCGGCCGAGCCGGCGTTGCGGCCCCGCTGCCCTCCGCACCACGGCCGAGCATGCCAGGCAGGACCAGGGGGACTCCTCTCCCCACCAACTGACCCCCCCCAAACCCCCAAATTCCAATAAACACCCACAAATGTGGGACTTGTTCCTTGCAGTTGTCGCAGCAGAGGGGCAGGCGATGGCGGGGGGTATGCGGTTCTGCCGTTGCAGCCTCCCGCGTGGCGGTGAGGGTGTCTGGAGGTGGTGGTGGCCGGGACCAGCGGGTCCCCAGTGCCACCCGGCTGCGAGGGGGACGGGGCTAGGTATGTCCCCAGGTCCGAAGCACCGTGGCACACTGTCACTGGGTGCCCTGCCCCGCGTGCTGCTGAAGGGCGAAGCCTGCATTCCCCGGGATTTTGCAACCTCTCACTTGTAAATACTCCCTGGATTCCTCCGGATCAGCTCGGCTTAACGCGAGTGCCGCTGCGGGGCCCTGAGCGCGAGGGGCAGCTCAGGCGATAAGCGCAGGAGAAGAATAAACATGTTCTCACCCCGACAGCTATGTCTGCTGCTGCGTCACAAAACTCACGTGAACATCCCCTCGCAGCACCCGCTGCGTCCCGCATGGGGTGGGCACCTACTGGGGCAGGCGGCCGATGGGGGTCCCGCTGCTCATCACTGCTATGGGAGCGGTGCCGGTCCCCCCCAGACCCACACTTCCCTGCCATCTGCTCGCTCCACGAGACTGATGTAAAAAACTAGAGAATGTGGGGAAAGCTGGGTCAGCCCTGAAACTGGAGCTGCTTCGTGGTAATAACGACCCAGGGTCCAGCCAGCACCGGAGACCCCACCCCACTCCCCACGGCACGCGTCCTGCATCCCACATCCCCGCATCCCGCATCCCCCCGGGGCTGCGGTGGTGGGGAGCCCCCGGGGACCCTCCTGCCAAAGAAGCGCCCAGACCCCCAGCAGTCCGCCAGCACAGCGTTACCTGGCGCGGGTGCGTCCCTGCCGCCGTGTGGAGCATCGTGGCCGAGGCTGGGGAGAGCCGGGAGGAGCGGCAAAGCCCCCAGAGCCCGGGCCAGCAGCCGCGGCCCCAGGGCCAGCACCCGGACCCTCACCTCCCGGCAGCAGTGGTTGATGAGCCGCAGGTGGACGCTGACTTTGGTTTTAATCTTTATCAGGCACTTCACCATCGCGGCACGGGCAGCGGCCGGTCTGGCCCGTGGCAGAGGGCGCCTGCGGGGACTGCAGTGGGGATCGGGGACGGCTGCTTGCCCGTCGGCACGGCTGACGCAAGCGGGGCTGGTGCCGCCGGCCACCGGGTCAGGGCTATTTTGGGCTCCCACATTTCCCGGGGACCGAGCTGAAGTGAGAGCGAAGAAAAGCAGCTGCTGGCAGGGCAAGAGCTGCCGCAGCAGGGCTGGTGCCGGGAGCCTGTGCCAGCTCGGGTAATTTATGGTGGGAGGCTATTTAATGCTCTTGCCGCTTCTCAACGGCACGCGTGGGAGGCGGGGGAGAGGGTGCTCACATTTACTGGGCACCAGCGGTGACCCTGCCTGCGGGGCTGCCAGGCAGGCTCCCCACCCAAAAATCAGCACCGACGTCAGCCCTGGGCTCCCTTGATGGAAAGAAATCCCCTTCCTGCTCCGGGGAACCTGTCCCTTTGGGTGGGCAGTGTTTCTGCACCCTGTCCCTGCCCGCAGCGTGGGCAGCAGGACCGGCGCGGCTGTGCCGAGGCAGGGCTGGTGCCGCAGCCCGTCCGGGAGCAGGGCACGGCGGCACGGTACACCCCCCCGCACTCCCTGCCGTCCCCGTTCCCTCACCCACTCCCCAGTTTTCCAAACTTCTGTGCATCGCCACACGGCCCCAGAGCACACCAGCAGCACCCACCACACACACTGCTCTCCGTCACCCCAGCGTCACCGGCAGTCACACACTGCTGTCACCAGCGGGTACCACAGCCACTGCCAGTGGCACAGCCACAGCCCCCCACGTTGTCCCCAGCTCCGCGGGGCAGCTCCAGGGCTGCTCCTGGCGTTTCGCCCTCTGCCACCCCTCCTTCCCAGCTGCATCCCACCCCACACGGCCCTGACCCGGGGGCTGCCCGGCCGGGGGATGGGGGGTACCAGCCTCCCCGCTGCAGGCTGGCACAGCCATCCAGCCTGGCAGACCGGCACGCCATCGGCAGTGCCCATCGGCTGGCCAGGGGCAGCTCCCAGGTGGGTGACAAGTTCTTTTGCAGCCCAGCTTGTTCCTGTACACGGTCAGACCCCGTCCCTGCGGCTCTCAGTGACGCTCTGCGCTGCGGGGACCCCGCCGGGCGCCGGCGTGCCTCTCCAGGCAGGTTTGCTTTGCTTTCAAACCATGCTTGGAAGGGCAGAGCGGGGCATGCCGGCACGCGGGATGGGGCTGCCGGGGTGACTTCAAAGCGGGGCTCGCTCACCGCCTGGCTCAGGGCTACCAGGGCAACCTGCAGCCTTTTGCCGAATTTCCAGTTTAATCTAAATTAACATTGCGGAGAAATTCTGTCTCCTCTGCTTTGCTTCTGCACTGGAAACTTCTGTCCCACAACCGGCCCTCCGCTTTGCCTGGGCTCAGCTACTGATGCCAAACTGGCCCCGAGCCGCAAGAGCAACACCTGGTGCCGCCCGGCCTTGCCGTAAGACTNCCTGGCTCAGGGCTACCAGGGCAACCTGCAGCCTTTTGCCGAATTTCCAGTTTAATCTAAATTAACATTGCGGAGAAATTCTGTCTCCTCTGCTTTGCTTCTGCACTGGAAACTTCTGTCCCACAACCGGCCCTCCGCTTTGCCTGGGCTCAGCTACTGGTGCCAAACTGGCCCCGAGCCACAAGAGCAACACCTGGTGCCGCCCGGCCTTGCCGTAAGACTGGGAGGACATGTCAGGGACCTCCCCTGCCCCGGCGTCCCCACAGCAGCATCGGGGGCTGCAAAAATCAGCTGGATGTGTGCGTCTGCTTTTTGTGCGTGCACATGTGTGTGTGTGTGGGTGCATGTGTGTGCACACATGTGTGTGTCCCCGGCGCTGGGGCTGCCCCGGCTGCCAAGCCCCGGCGGTGGCAGGGAACGCCGCCCCGTGCCCTACCTTCCATGATGGAGATGTGCACGGCTCTCCTCCGGGTGCGGGGCACGCTGCTCAGGCGGGGGCCGTGGGTGATGGAGGGGCAGCTCCGGCTTGGCACCAGCCCTGCCCTGGGGACGAGAACGGGGACGGTGTCAGAGCCCCCGCCGGTGGCAGAGCCCCGGGTGCACGGCAGCTCTCCCGCGCTGCTGCGGCCGGGGTCTTACCGGTGAATCTCGGGGGGCTCCCTCTTGATCTTGGCGCTGGACTCCATCACCTCCTTTGCCACGCGGCCACTGCAGGCAGGCGAAGAACAGCAGCCATGAGGATGTGACCACCATGTGGCAAGCCGCGAACTCCCCCCACGGCACACCGTGCCCCGGCACGGCACGGCACGGCCCCCTCCCCACGCACACGGACCAGTGGGGGGTTCTCCCCACGGCTCCAGGGGAAAACAGAGACATTTGCTGGAAATAAGGGTGATGGGAAGAGCAGGGAAAGGCTGAGCCGACACCTCTGCCACCACGTTTTGCTGCGTCTCCTGGCATGCGATGCTGGACACCGTGGGGCCACCTCCCCTCCGGGGGGGACACACGCCACGGGCCCTCCCATGCCAGCAAGGAGGGTGCCGGCACTGTGCGCCTCCCCACTGGGGATGTGCNCTGTGCGCCTCCCCGCTGGGGATGCTCTGGGGTCTCTCGTCCTGCAGAGATACCAGGTCCCATGTCCAGGCTCTCCCTCCAGGGCCAGGCACGAGCAACACCCCCCAGGAATTTAGGAACTGCGGTGCTTCATTTCACTCCACGTTCTCAAAAACCAAACCCCAAAGACGCCCCCGACCCATCCTCTCCCCTCCTCCACTCCTGTCCCTCCAAAAACCTGCCGCTCTGGGGCTGAGGCGAGGTTTGCCAGCTGTGAAACAGAGAACAAAGCGGTGATGGCCTCGCTGAGGCGGCAGCGCTGCAATGGGAGGACCTCTGGTGACAGGAGGACCCTTAGCAAGTCCTCAGACCACTGCAGCCCTGAACTGCTCCCCAAAGCACGTCCAAAGGAGCATCTGAAAATATATCCAGTAACTGCTACTTACTGTCCTTATTTACCTGTATCGGAACCGGCTTCCCTTGAAGAACAAGTTGCTGCTGGACACCGTCCGGACCTGGCTCGACTTCTCCAACCTGCAACAGCACCGAGAGCTGCGTGAGCATCCTGCGCCGCTGGCCGGGCACTGAGCACCGGGCAGGGTACGGCCCCCGGCACTGCTTCACGGCAAAGCCTTCGCCCGGCTCTGTTTCCAGTGCACCGCGCCGGCGGCAAGGACTGCTTGCTCTGCCGACACTGGTACAGCATCACCCCCGCCAGACTGACCTCCAGCACGGAGGGAGGGAGCCCAGCGCCGCTGGCAGACGGCAGCAGGGCCAAATCACAAGAGCAAAGCCCTGGAGATGCGAAACACCACCAGGAATGAAGCAAGCTGCTGGCAGCGGTGGGGTGGCACCAGCTGAGGGGACAGGAGCACCTGGACCGTCACGGCATCACCTCGCAGCCCTCTCCACCAGCACAGCGCGTCCCTGCCCGTGCCCGGGCTCCTGACAGGCCCGCTGCCAACGGCTTCCCCAGCGGCTGCAGGGGGGCTCGGGCTGCAGGTCACACCGGGTCCCCCTGGGCCACCAGTGAGCACCTGCTCATGGGAGCTGCACTGGGCTGGAGCTCTCCAGGGGGCTCAAACCCCCCAATACAACCTCTGCATCGCAGGGCTGCGGGAATCGGCCCGTCCCAGGCTGGCGGGCACTCGCTGGGCTCAGCCCGGCCAGCGGTGGGTCACACCGCCGGGAGGGACAGTCCCGACTCCTCCTCGCCCCGGGCAGCCGGTCCCTCGCCCCAGCAGGAGCCCCGCGGCACCTCGGCCGAGCCCACAGTCCACTCCACCAGGCGCATCATCCAGCAGTAATTTACTGACATGATTAATCATAAAAAGATTTGTAAAGCAATATTGCAATTTCATTTCATGTTAATATAATGAGAAATGAAACCTGCTGATTGCAGCTGCTGATTGCAGTATTCCCAAAGAGAATACATCACTCGCATCTTGCTGATTAAAATAAAACTCATTACAAAGCACAAAGCAGGCTATTTTTAAGTACAACACGAGCAGGATGGTAAAACCAAACTGTTCCACCTGGCACCTCCCTGGTTTTTTGGCAGACAGTCCAGCCGCCACCTTTCCCTTTCTCTTTGACAGCCCAATTAACCGCACCAGGGGCAGAAGAGCTGCCTCGGTGGCCGTGAACCGGGGAGCCCAGAGCTCCTGGGGAAGGACAAAACCTTCCCCATCCTCCCCAGGCAGGAGCTCCCACCGCCCGGGTGAGACCCCCAGCCCGGAGGTCCCCCAAAGCCAGAGGATGCAGGGATGGTGCCTTGAGCCCAGGCTCATGGCTGCAGCCCTGCCTGCGCGTCACCGCCTCGGTCCCTTGAGTATTTCCCCATGAATAATTAACTTGTTCCCAAAGAGCTTAGAAGCAGATTATTTCTGAAAGTTTCTGAGCCTTCCCCATTAAAAGGCAGGCTTTTCTACGGCACCCCGGGGCACTGGCTCGACTTCAGTGGGGATTTTAGCGCTGGATTCAGCACAAACAGACCCTGCAAAGCCATTTTGAAAATCCATCCCCGAATACTAGGTCAGAAAAATATTCCCTCGGTTCTGCCGGCCTCCGTCCCCGCTGCCTCCCGCATCGGCCCCGCGCTGCACTCGCAGCACCTCAGCACCTGCGTGCGCGGGCGGGCTCCGAACAAGCTGCCACGCACAGGGAAAGCGCTAAAAACCGCCTGCTGCTGTGGGCAGGACTCGCGCGGGCTGCTCAGCGTTAAAGGCTTCATCTCCAAACTACGAGTTTCAGTCTCCTGATTAAAGGTTTTCCCACGGGGTACCGGCGCTTTTGGTGGTGGTGACTCTGCCAGGGCCACCGGGCCGGGGGTGCCCCGCTGCCGGCGACAGCCAGAGCCCGAGCCGCCGGCACCTGGAGGGACCCCTGGGGCGGGTGCCGTGCGGGGCAGCGCCGACCCCCGGGGAGACGCAGAGCACAGCGCCACGCACGCCCGGGCGGCCCCGCACTTACTTGTAGAACGCCTGGTTTTCTATCCCACACTTCCAGAGGTGTTTGCAGGCTTCTGGTGTTGGGGCAAAATACGTAAGAACAATTTTCTTTTCCTAAAGGAGAAAGAGAAGGAGTCGGCAGGGGAACAAGTGAAGGGAGCCCACCGGGC
Source organism: Himantopus leucocephalus (assembly GCA_003993805.1). NCBI lineage: Eukaryota > Metazoa > Chordata > Aves > Charadriiformes > Recurvirostridae > Himantopus > Himantopus leucocephalus. The sequence continues at coordinate 21,921,372 of RSEF01000010.1, read as the reverse complement.
GGGAGGCAGGGAATGCGGACGGAGGCCGGAGCAGCCGGAGCTGGAGAGCGGCGCTGGTACGGGGCAGAGACTCTTCCAGAACTGCTCCAGACACAGGGAGACATTGGAGCAGCAGTGGACACGCCGGCACAGCACCTCGCAGGAGGGACGGGCAGCCGTGTGCGCCGGTGAACTGCCACCCACCGCCTCCCGCCCACCTGCGCTTTTCCATGGCCAGAAATCCTTTTTTTTAAAAATCACGCTGACGGCTTGCAGGGGAGCCAATTTCAGCCGGAGGTTTTCAGGCTGATTTCATTAACCAGGGCTGACCGAGCGGGATGGCGGTAACAAATAACCACAACAATCCCAAAAGCGGCACTTGGCTGGGGCGGGGGGGGACAGGCACGGTGAGAAGCTGCGAGAGGTCGCGGGCTGCTGCGGAGGGCAGAGCTCTCGCCACGGCACAGCCCGGGGCTCACCCGGTGTCTGCAGGCTCTAACACCCGGAGCAAGGTGCCAGCGGGAGCAGGGAGGTGACCCCAACGCTGCCACCAAACCGCAGCCCCCGCCACCGTGCCCGTGTCCCTGCACCGCAGGCACAGGGTGACGCTGCCGCAGGCTGCAGCCTGCCACGCGCACGGAGAACCTGCTGAGGCAACGGCCACGGCTGCGCTCGGGACGTCCCACGGGGAGGGAGAGCACTCACCTCTTTCTGACTTACGTATAAATAGAAAGTCTTCCCTTCGAATTTCATTTTGGTCACCTCGTTCCTGGAAGGACAGGGAGAGGCAGGTGAGAGGCGGCGCAGAGCCCACCGCAGCCCGGCTNGGGGTGAAGCTGATGGTTGGGGAGACACCCTGGAGTCACTGGGACCTCGTCACACGGGCACCGGCCGGGTGGCAACGCCGGGTTCAGCGGGGCTGGAGGGGCTTTCAGGGGACTCGGTCAACACATGGACAATGCGGGTTAATGTCGACAAATGCGGAAAATAAGAAGTCTGGGGGCAACAGAGCAATGGAGGGTGAGAGCAGCTCACACGGCAGCCCTGCGGCGCACCGGCCCCTGCCCCATAGCACCGCGCGCATCTTGTGACCGCGCGAGCAGAAGCGAGCCGGCCAGCGCAGCTCCAAGTGAGCGGGGCGCCGCGGGCGACGTCGGGGCGGGAACTCACCACTTGATGAAGTGAACTCTCTTGTTTCCCTGCAGAACGACAAAACCGAAGGGAGTGAAGGCCAAAAACGCCGCGTTCCCCGACACGTCCTGGAAGACAACAGCAATTTCTCAGCAAACTGTTGCCAAGCCGGGAAAGCTTATACAGCAACGGTGGCCCCCGGCCCCAGAGGCGGTGGCGATGCAGAATCCTCCGCGCTGACTCTGCCAGCGGGATGCTCCCGGCAGGTTCTCAGGGACGGTGACACCCCGCACACCCAGCACAGCCCGCAGCCACGCAACGGGGCTGCGGGTCCAGCGGCACTAATGAGGAGAAACCGCAATACAGCTCCCCGCCCCAGCCGTCCCGTCCGCTTACTGGTGAGGAATAAACAGGAAAAGCAGCGCCCCACCAACCCTCTCACTAGTAATTAAACCAGAAAATGGTAAAACCCCGTTACGCTTGACTCCCTCAGAGCCCTGCACAGCCAGTGCAGCTGGGCGGCAGCGAAACAGTTTAAAACCAGTAATTAGTGTCATGTACGGAGCAAGGAAGCAGTTTAACTTAATCATAATGTCTAGACTCCGGGGAAGCAGTCATTAACTGCACTGGTGTGCACGGGAAAAACAGAGACACACGGAATTTCAAAAATATTGTGAAACAGTCGTGGCCGATCAGTAATTGACAGATTCGTCCTGACTTTTATTTAGCCGGCAGACGTTGAGATGGCTTTCCAAGGATGCTGAGCCGAAGGGAAGGTGCATGCCAGGCTCGGGATTTCTAGTGCACTGGGCAGGAAAAGCAGGTAAGGAATTTTACAGGGGCGGTTGCAGAAGAGCAGGGCCTGGTTGGTGTCTGCGATGTTTTCTCGGGGCAAAGCATGGCATGGGCTGTCTCAGCAGCGTCCGCAGGGCAGCTCTGCTCGCCGCCGGGACGCCCCGCGCCCAGGATCGCCCCAGCTCAGGAGTACAACGCTCCCCTCTGCCCCCAGTTGTGCCCTTCCCCGGCTTAATCAAGAGGTGAGACATCTTCTCTGCTGTTTGCTCTCCGCCCCAGGATGCCGCTTTGGGGTTACTCTGCTGGCACGGTGCAGGGACGGCCACCTCAAATGCGTGCCGGGGCTGCGCAGGGAGCCAGCGCTGTGATAAGAGCTTCTGAATTTGAACAGAGAGCAAATTGGTTTTAAGTCCAGATTAGGTCAAAAATCCGTCTTAATCTGTCACGGGTGAATGGCCAAAAGCAGAGAGCGCCGAACCTCAACCCACTGCCCCGCACAAGGCGAGATGTGAATCCCCAAACTCGTTGTGCCTGAGACGCAGCCGCCCGGCCCTGCGCAGGAGGGAAGATTTCTGTGCATCTTCGCAGAAACCAGCCCGGCGGCAGCTCCTGCAGCTCCGGCCTCGGGCTGCCCAAAGCGCTTTGGCTCTTTCCCAAACCCGGGAAAACCTTTGGGAAAGGGAGAAGCAGGGTCTCGCCAGAGGGACGTACCCTCTGGGGGGGGTACAGACCCCCTCGCCCCTGCGCGCCACTGACACACCGACCCGCTCCGTCCTGCCCTGGCGATGGCTGACGCTGCGGCGAGCGGGGCAGGTTGAAGATCAACGCAGTGCTGGGCTGGAAGCTGCAGGGTTTTGGGATTGCTGCTTTGGCATGGGAGGAGTGGGGCCGNCCCAAAGCTCCCCCCAGTCGGGGTGGAGGGGGAAGCAGGGTGCCCCCGGGAAAGGTGGGGGGTGCTGGGGGGGAGGATGGGGAGCTGGGGGTGCGGGTGCTCGATAGGGGCTGGGGATGCTAACGGCGGCACAGCACCCTACAGGGAAACAAGGGCAAAGCACAGACACATCCAGCACCGGCGCTGAGCGGGACGAGCCCACCTTCGCCCCAGGGCAGCACGGCTCAACCCAGCCGGCAAGGCGGGAGCGCTGAACCAGCGTGGTGATTCAGCTCCTCCAGCCCGGCAACCTCTTCTGCAATCACAGACTGCCCAGAAACCGGACAACCCCCTCCAGGTCAGGCATATTTACCGCAATTGTGTATTTATATGGCATAATTCAGTTCAAAGCCCCCGGGGACCACAGAGCAGGCACTGCCCTTGGAGTAAAATTCTCCGTCTGCTTTGCATCCCACATCCATCTGCATGTGATGGGATTATAAGGGACCAGGGAGAGCCAAATGCAATGACATCTACAGTCAATAAAAAGCATTTCAAACAGAAAACTGGATTACTGGCCAGGGAAGAGCAGAGCGATAGACTGTCCGGGTCAGATTAATGCTTGTTGGTTTCTCAGGCACATTACCGACCTTGTTCCTGCCTCCAAATTACATGCTTTAGCAGAAGATGATCGGCCACTGTCTTTTATAGCTGTCTGCATGTGAAAACGCTTTCTTACAGCTTCCCTAAATACCCTCTGGAAGGATTTCGGAGTACTCGCCCTCCGCGCCCCCTCTGTGCCCAGTCGGGGCTGGTTTCCACAGTTGGAGCGGGCTGACGGCTCCGGCACATCCCACCGACCGCAGCTCTGCCGGCACACAACGCACCAGCCGGGGACAAACAGCTGCACTCCAGAGCGTCACTGGTCCCTCTGCAGCTTGTTCCCGGCCGGAGCGAGAAACCCAGCGCGAGGAACAGCCTTCAGAAAACTGTTTTACCTTGCAAGGGTGTGGGTCAACCCCGTAGGTCTCCAGAGTCTGGGCTTTCCTGAGGAAATTCAGCTCCGAAGTAGCTGGTGTCTGCCCACTACAGCAGGGAAAAAAAGGACAAACAAGAGTATTCCATGGAAGACGTGAACACGAAAGTCAGCCCTCGGCTCCAGGGTTTCGTTAACAAGGGACATCAGTGGTGGCATGTCCCCATGACATCCGTCAGCACAGCCTGCAGCAGGAGAGCAGCACCGAATCCTGGCCCTTCTGCCGGCCAGCCCACCCCGCAGCAGCCACGCTGCACCGGCAGCACCAGCGAGAACCAAAATTAAAGAGTTACTTGCAAAATTTAGGGCTGGATTTCCTATGTGCAGCACAGGCACTCCTTCACGGGGGGAGGAACGGGGAGTTGGCCGGGCAGAAGGCAGCAGCCCACAGCACGTAAGGGTGGTGGGAGGGCATCTATGGGGGACGGGGGGGTGGTCACTGTCCCTGTCCCACTGGGGAAGAC
>RSEF01000010.1:21830550-21913907 GCA_003993805.1 Himantopus leucocephalus | reverse complement strand
GGGGGGGTGTCCGCCTTTGTTCGCGGCGGCGGGGCAGGACCGGGCCGCCCCCGCCGCTCCGCTCCTTTTGTCTGCCGGCCCCGGTGGCGGCGCGACCCCGGCGGGGGGGGGGGACGGACTGTCCCGCCCCCGCCGCCCCCGCGGGACGCTGACCTGGATGGTGCAGGTGTACTCGCTGTCGTCCAGCAGCCGCACGGTGCAGTTGTACTCGCGGTCCAGGTTCCTGCTGCTCCCACTCATCCACCTGCTCAGCATCTTCCCGGGGCGCGCAGCGGGCGCGGAGCGGCGGAGCCTCCGCTCACATCCCCGCTGCCGGGCGGTGCGGTGCGGTGCGGTGCGGTGCGGCGGGCGACCTCCTCCTCCTCCTCCTCCTCTTCCTCCTCCTCCTCCTCCGCCCCCCCGCCCGGCCCTCCCCCCGCCGCGGGCCGAGCGGCGCGGAGCGGAGCGGAGCGGAGCGCAGTGGCCGTGCCCGGGCGGCGGCGCACGGCGGGCGGGGTGGAGGCAGGCCCGGGGGGGGAGGGGGGAGCCCCCGGCGCCGGTTGCGGGGGCCAATCTCGGCGCGGCGGCGGTGACGGGCTCCGCCGCAAACCAATGCGGCACCGGCGGCGCGGCCCCTCCGCCTCCGCCGGGCAGTCCCGCGCGGGAGGGGGCTCCGCGGGCGCGGAGGGGCGCGGAGGGGCGCGGAAGGGGGGTGGGGGCGGTGCGTGCGCGGCGCTGCAGCGGCCGGCGGGGGTCCGGCGGGGGTGCGGGGCTCCCCGGGGACAGCGGGGCGGGTTTGGGGGGCTGCGGGTGCCTTCACCTCCTGCCCGCAACTTCTGGCCCCGCTCCCCTCCCCGCAGCCCGACGCCCGCAGAGGGGGGGTCGTCCCCCCCCCGCACCCCGGGGGGAACTGGGGGCAGCCCGCAGTCCGCGGGGGCGGCCGGCGCTGAGAGCGCTGCTGTTGCGGTGGGCCCTGCGTGGGGCAAGTGATGCGGGTGCGTGTGGCCGGCTGTATCCTCGCCCCGGACCACCGAAGCAAAGAAGTGGGGCGCGGCCTTTCCCGGCCCCCGAAAGACAAAGCGGCATCCCCGGGGACGGGAGGTGAATGAGCCCGACCCGGCAGACCCGCAGGTCGCTGCTGGAGCAGCCGTCTGCGCCCAGCTGCCTCCCCTGGGCCGGATTCGGGTCAATGGGTCGGTGTTCCCGCAGAGGGGTCAGCTCGCGTGGCCCTCCGAGCAGAGCCCTACGCCAGCCCGCGTGCTGAGGGGGTCCCCAGGGCATGAGCTTCTCTCTTAGTGTTCAGTCACTATGGAAGGAAACTTTTAAACCTCTAGTTATTAAACAAAATGGACTCTAAAAGTGATCAGTGTTCACTCACGTGCAGTTGGTGCTACTCTGGAGCAGTGAAATACCTGGTGGCAGTGTCAGCAGCGACCAGGGATGGGAGCCAAGCCAGCAGCACTGCAGATCTCTGGCTCTGGCCGTTGCCGGCCCAGGTGTCACACTCTCCATGGCCATCCCTGCACAGAGGGGTTCCCCAGTGCTCCCACCACCACCACCACACCTCCACACATGCTGACAAATGCCCAAACCAGAGGCCACAGAGGTGGTCCGTGTTAAGCCACCCCTGGTTGATCCCACGGCACCACGGGCCCTGTCCCCACTGTGCCTTCCTGACTCAGCTCAGCTCTGCCTGGAGACTCACCTTCATCCCCTCCAGCTGCATTCCCAGGCTGCAGTGCAGCTCCCGTCCTCCCTTCATGAGCCCCCGCCTTGGAGTCCAACTGTGCGCCTGTCTGACTAACTGCTCCCCATATTAGCTCCGCTCCAACTTCGCTCATTCCCCGCCTTCCCAGCCAGAAAGATGGTTACAAAACCTCGTTCCTCACCTTTCCCCAGGCAGCCCAAGCTCTTTCCCAGCAATGCTTCCAGACCCCTCCTGGCTGCCGGGCAGCATCCCGTCCTGCACCAGGCCACCCAGCAAACCTCTTCCCAGCTCCGCTCCAAAGGAGAATTGCTCCAAGGTGCCGGTGGCTCTCCGGGCTCTCGTATCCCTGACACACCGCCCTCACTGTGGGAAGCCCCCACGCCGGTGTGTGGGGCTGGGATGCTGGTGCTTTTCTTTGGGGCCATACTGTTCAGGGGTTGTCCCCATGACGGGTCACGAGAGATGAGGCTTTCCGAGCTCCTGCCTCCCCGTCCCCAGCCAGGCCGGCCGCGCTGGCTCTGCCCGTCAGGCCGGACGCACCGCTGCGACAATTGTGCTCTTGGAGGGCCCACAGAGGAGAACCGGGCTTGGTTATCTTAATATGCAATAAGGAATAAATCTACGTGTCCGGTAAATGTAAATGACAGACCGGGAACGCGGTGTTGCAGGCAGCGGTGGCTGCAGCAGTGAGACAGAGACAGCGGGCAATGTCTTGGAGTGGACGTTATTCTGCTGGAAAAAACGATGGCAAACCCAGAGACTTGGGCTGTGTGGGATGTCTGTCGGGAGACTGAATTTTGCAGCTCCCCAGGAAGATGGGTTGTGCCCGGCACGTTGTTAGGAGGCGTGATGCAGAGCCCAGAACAACAACGGCGCTTTTCACAAAGAACGGGACTCGCTCCTGAACCATCTGGGCACTTTTACAAAGATGCTTGTATTCACTAAAGTAGCTGCTACTTTGTCATGTATCCCACTCTGCATAAATTGTTCATCTGCCTCAGAGCTCCCCTTCTGAACCAGCTGAACTGTTAATGAAGAATGGGATCCTCAGCATTAGCAGGTGCTGCTTTCATCAAGAACAGAAGCTTCTGCGCCAGCTGAGCGGCTTAATGAAGAGAGCATTCATGCCACAGCAGCCAGGGCTTTGTCGGGGAACCTCTCGCCCATGCCACGGCTCGGCTATCAACTGTGTTCCTCCACCAAGGGAACGGTTTTGCTGAGGTTCCAGTTTTCGGCAGAGAAAGCGCACGTCTTTTTTTAAGGACGGTCGCTGAGGCGATGCGNTTTTGGCAGAGAAAGTGCACGTCTTTTTTTAAGGACGGTCGCTGAGGCGGTGCAGGAGCCCCTTGACTGAGTTCATCCCCCTCCGCTGCCTCAGACTCGTCCTCAGAGCAGGGAACGTGTCTGGAGCCAGACATCTGAGGGCAGCTCTACGCCTCTCTCTCAAACTACCTGAAAACGTTCCCACCGAGCGTATCAAAGGCTGGGAGATGCCTTTATAAAAATACTCTCTGTTCCTCAGCTTCGATCGACAAGAATCCAGTTTTGATGAGTAATGTCTTTTTTTTTTCTTTTTAATAATTAATACAGTCAATCATACAAATTCTCCATATTTGGATTCTCTGTTACTTGCAGTTTTGAGCTCAAAAATCCAAAATCTGAATGTATATTTAAAGTGAATTCTTAGATGTATTTGTCTTCCAGGAGGCTACATTTCACTAAGAGTTTGTGCCTCAAAACCCTGGGGGGGCCCAGCGGGGGTGGCTCCGGGGCTCAGAGGAGCGGAGCAGAACGCGCCTCAAAGGGCAGCGTGAACCCCCATCCCGCGGGCGGCACTTGCATCACAAACCGTTGCGAAGCACCCAGCACGCCGCAGGACACGTGGCTGCGGAGCCGGGCGTGGGAAACCGTGCCGCGGGGCCGTCAGGACCCGCTTTGCCTCTGCCGCAGCGCAGAGACTCGGCTCCGTGCGAAGGAGCGAGGCCGCACCAGAGCCCCGTCCCGTCGCGCCCAGCTCCCCAGCCCTGCTCTGCCCCCCGGGCTTGCTTGGCTCTCTCAGCCTGTGGCGGAACGTGCCTGTCTGACCAGCACAGTCAGGCCTAAGGATCTCTGATATATTTCAAAGTGTAAACAGCCAATTACCTGTCTTACTTTGCATTTATTTGGTGCAATAATAGATGGCGCATTGACAAAGTGAATGCCAATCAAGGCCAGTGTGTTCGGGTGATGTTTGAAAAGTACTCACCTGTCTGAATATTTAATGTTAACAAAGCAAAAATGCAATAACTGCATTAAATTCAAAAGTAATGCACTGCTTTTTACCTGTCTCAGGTATTTCAATGGAGAACATCATGCATTATCTATTTATCATCCATAATCCATACATTTATCATCCATTATAATTTCTCATCCACAGCTAGCTGTAGCTTTGGGAGCGGACGCAGTGGTACCTGTGTGGAGGACAAACCTGGGTGTTCCCCCAGGTGAGGCCGGCAGCAGAGACCTCCCCGCCGGGGGTGACCGAGCGCCCGGCTCCGGGGATGCGGCCGGAGACCTCTATGGAACCAGCAGCCTCACTCCGACCTTGGCACAGTGTTAACGGGGGACTGTTCATCTTTAAATTATGCTAATGTTTGTAAGTAGTAACTAGTTATTGTGCTCGAGATGACCAAAGCACAGACCTCTGCTTTAACTGGCATTTCTTCTTTATCCGCAGCCTGTTCTGTTGAGATACTTTCTGCGTTTTCTTCATCGGGAGCCGGGAAAGGAGGCTGTCAGCTTTGCTTTGCTTTTCAGCAGTACCTGAATCTGAAATTATAGAAAAACAACGGTTCTTATCATCTGAGCTCCAACGCGAGCCCAGCGCCATCCAGATGAGATGTCAAAGTGTGGCTCAGCTCACAGGGTTTGCCCGTAATTTAAACGGTCAACAGTACCGTCAGCGTTAGCATTATACTTCCAAATCAGCTGAACTCTCAGTCCCTGCCCCGTTCTCCCAGGCTGTCGGCAGCGTGAAGTGGGCATCGATTCATCAGTTCTCACTTGCTCTCAGTTTTCTATACATTGAAAAGAGACAGAAACCGAAGACCAAATTCTCTGTTATCCCTTAATTACTTTTGGTTGATGAAAAGTTCTGGAAAAGAAGACTTAACCTCTTCTCGAAAGAGGCTCCCGTAGGTACTGCAACCAGCCCCTGCGCATCTGCGTTCCCTTACATTTACCCAGTCCAAATCTGGAATAAATGCTTGTACATCCTTCATACAGTATTTTTCTACAATAATGAATGATTATAACACTATGGTAACCGACGAGGGACCCACCACTGGCTCTAGGCCCGTATTTTAGAATTTTGTGCTGGCTACAGACAGGAGTTTTTTCCAGGGGACGCAGACGAGGGAGTGTTCCACCAGCGGTTAATCTTTGTGGAGCGTGGGAGCCCTTTAGCTCGTGTTTGTACACCTTTTACCTTCAGCTGAGCACTAACAGCCACGGGAAACATTCCGACCAGCAGCTGAGTTACCTCCTCCAGCAAAATCAGGTCAATAAGTTCTAGTTATTTAGGCTCAGATGACGTCCCTCAGACACATCTCATGCAACGGGGGAACTGGCTGGGGGAGAGACCTGCCGTACCAACAAGAAGCCCCCAAGTCTTATTTCTCCCAGCACAGGGGGAAGGAGGATGACGTGCCCCATACGTATTTGTATGTATGTCTTCGGTCCCTTTATTATTTCTATATATCCTGGTATTATTTCTAGCAGCACCATGTGATGGGAAGGGGCTGCTCTTCTCAGAGGTGGCTTCATGTGCCACAAGGGGTGACCATCTCCCACTACACTCCTGGAGGGTGTTTCGTGCTGAGCTGAAGAGAAAAGAAGGAGGCACAGAAAGCTGAGGAAAGGAGGAGACTCAAAATGAGAGAAAAAGAGAAGAAAAGAGGATGAGGGAGAAGAATAAGGCGGTGAGGATGGAAGTCAGCTGTAAGAGGGCCGGGACTGAACGAAGGGGCTGGAACTGTCCCAGCAACGGCCCCGCATGTACCCATGGGGGAACGGGCTGCAGCATCCAGCTTCCCGACTCCCAGGCACTTAAAATTTTAACCATAATTTGCAATTATAACCAGAGGATAACATTTCAGCCTGTTGGGAGGAGGTGGGAACCTGCAGGGCGATGCACATTAATTACTGCTGACATTCGGGGACGGGCTCATTAGATGGAGGTCTCCTTCAGTTCTAGCACACAATTTTTGGCTCGAGGCAGGTATTTCAGGGAGTAATTATAGAGCCTGCACCGCTGGGCAGGTCACACTAGTCGCCACATAGACCTTTTCGCTCCTCCTTGAGCCGCAGGGATGCAGAGCAGCTCTCGGGGCGAGGAAGGTGCTGGGCAGAGCCCGGCCAGGAGCAGTGGCGGAGCTCAGACCTCTCTGCAGCCCCACGTGCGGTGGGTTCAGTGCAGGTCGTCACTGCAGGTCCCCTGAGGCAATGACGATGGAGAAAGAAGGGGAGGGGGGTCCTGCGCTCGGGGACCGCCATCCCGGGTACAGTCTGGGGAGAACCTCGCTCAGCCCCAGTTCTGAGCCACGCGATTTGTTGCCAAAGAGCCTCTGCTCGGCAGGACCGGCAACGAGCCTTCCTAAGCAACCCCGTCTACAGCAATGTAATCGCCATGCTAGCAACGCTTAGAGGTCTCCGTCTGAGACCTGTAACACGCTGCTTTTCCAGCACAATCTGTCCCCCAGAGAAGGAACACCTCTCCAGAGGGTGTCTGCTGCCACACTCCTGGCAAACAAGAGGACAAGGCAGAATTCCCTCCAGGGGCGTTCCTCCCAGCTGGAGGATGTCTGCCAGGGATGGAGTCCTCTTGCAGCAGATGCAGTCTGTACCACTGGGTCGCTCTGGAGCGTCTTGTTTGTTCTCCTCTGCCAGCATCGCTGCAGGCCAGCACCTTGCCGTGGGACCCCCTACCCAGCTCTCGCGCGGCTCTGGACCCCCTGCAATGCCCTGAGCCACGGGCAGCGTCAGGCAGGTCTGCCCACCTTCGCTTCTGGTGGCACCCAACAGGGCTTGGCGCTTCTCAGGAAATGGTTTCCTCCATGAGGCAGAGCCTGTGTCTTCTTCAGGTCCCCTGTGGATCAAAGTCGCCAGCCGTTTTTGGTCCTAGAGATCCTTTTTAGGCTCTTCATCCCTGGATTTCTTCATTTTCCCCAGGGAGCTCCTTCTGGCCAAGCCCCTCGTGGTGGGGAGCTCACCACCCGCTCTCGGCATCGCGCCCGCAGCACCACCGCGTCTCCCCCGGTAGAGGAAGGCGCTTGTGAAGGAGAGAGACAGCACGAGGTGTGACTATTCAAGTCTGCAATTCACAGCAAACAATTGCTTTGACTTTTTTCCCTGCTTGCAGAGCTAATCATAAGTGTGTCAGAAAAAGCTTTGCTCCGTGCGCTCGTGGCAGAGACGGCAGACTGGAGGCACTGTGCCTGTGCCTGGCGAGATGGGGCACGCAGGATTTTCTCCCCTTTCTGAGTCACCGGTTTGGCAGACATTTACATCACCAATCCAGAAAAGTGCAAATACAACTTTCAGTCTCCTTGGGTACTCACAGGGTAACACTGAAAAACGCTCTCGGCAGTTTTTTGCTAGCAAGATACGCTCTGGTTTATATTTAGAGAATACAAATAGGGAATAGTTCTGAACCCAGCCCAGAAATCCATTTAAAATATTCCTATAATTCTATTTACAGACCATTTCTGTAAATGCTGTAACAAGCAGAGAGAAGGGTATCTCTGTGTCTGGGGACTCTCTACTGTGAATTGGGGGGTCCGTACAACCGCCTTACTGGGGTCACGTGTCCCCACCCACACACCCAGTCAAATTCTGCCATGACCCACCGCTCTGCACCACGGCCACTGCTTGTGATTTCTTTTACGATTCTTGTGATATTTAGTGGTATTTTTCTGGAAGTCCCGCTTCTTGCTCTCCATGAGTAAGAAGTAATCACAGTCTCTGTCAAAGAAAAAATAAAAATCTATCCCTCCTGATTGCAAAAGAAGGCTTGAAAATGTGAGGCATATGGACCAGAGGGCGCTCAGCAGGGGGCGGAAATAAGACAGCAGGAAAAGCAGCCCTGGGGGTTTTGCTCTCCATCCCAGGCTTTGCACCCCTGGCTCCCGATTTTTAGGCACGAGGTCTTAGATTTGCTAATGCTGTCCCCGATGTGCGTGCAAGAATTTACATGTAAGTAAATACTTACTTTTCAAGGACGCTTGAGGGACTTGGGAGCATAACCCAACAAGATTGGAGCACCCTAACTCTGTTCAGCTCTGCTGAAGCCCCGTCCTTCAAGTGCCCGCGGGAACCCTCGTCTGTGCGGGGCTCCCGTCCGGCCGCCTCCCCAGGAGCAGGCTCCGCGGGCACCAGCAGGCACCGAGAGGCAGCAGAAAAGCCCTCACAGTGCTGGAGCCGGTGCTCAAACAGACCAAAAACCCGTGGGAGGGCACCAAGAATGGGAAGACCCGGGCACTGCAGGAATTTGGGTGGCCTTTCATTGCAGGAGAGGGTGGTAATAACCTACGGCAGCTGCCGAGGGCAGGCGCGCGGGGACGGTCCGGGGCTGGGTGTGGGAGCTGTGGGTCTGGCTCCCGAGATGGGCAGGAGGAGCCGAGTGCGTGGCTCTGGGTCCCGCTGCGCGTGGTGGGATGGGGGGGATGTCAGCAAGCGAGGATGGCCCCGGGAGATGGGGGCAGGGTTTGGGAGGGCGGGTATCGGGTATGACTCTCTACCCTCACCAGACAGGGCACCCTATAGCCATTGATGAGCCCTTACAAAAATCCCAATTGCCTGAACTCGGTGTTTTTCCAAGCCGTAGAAGAGCAGCCACTGCCACCACCGCGGGCCCCATCTGCCTGCGGGCCGCCAGCCACGATTCGAGCTGACCCGGGCTCCGCGCTGTGCGCAGAGTGCAGCCAAGCTGGTGAATTTCCCACTGAAAAAAACGTGGCTTATCCTGCAGTGCTAATTCCAGCTTGGTCCCCAGCCCCTGCGAGGGGGTGGCAGGAGCTGAGCCTTTGGGAACCCTCCGAAAATACCTCTTTCCTTGGGGAGGGCAGGGAGGTGTGCTGTCCCCAGGCAGAGCGAGTCTGCTCCGCAGCAGCCTGACCCTGTTAATAGCAAATAGCCAAGGACTCTGCTCCAGCCCCTCCTCGTAATAGCACAAGGTCTGACAAGCATTGGATTTAATTTGGATTTAATCTAAACTACTCGTGGCGTTTCTGCTTTGAACTCTGCCTGATTCATCCAGCAGCAGGCAGAGGGGCTGTCGCTTCGGCTCTCGTACGGGCGAAACACCCCCCGCATGTCGTGGCACACGGAGGTACCCGCGGGGCGGGCAGGACAGCCACAGAGCCTGCGGGGGACAGAGCAAGGGACAGTCGGGAGGACCGGGCTGTCCGGCCAACGTCGCCGTACCACCTTGGCTGCAGGAGTGGCTGGAGACTCCTCCTTTCCATTTGTAAAACATCTTCATAGCCTCGGTGGGAAGAGGAGGTCTGCGCGCTGCTGGAGGCGATGGCTCCGCAGATAAATGCGGAATGACAACTGCCTGCCCTGGCGCGCTCCCAGCCCGCGGGTCTCATCCTGCCCTCCTCCATCAGGCTGCGCCGCGCCGCGATGCCGCCGCGCGATGCAGCCGGGCTGGCTGCAGAGGACGGCGCTATCCCGCCGACGCGCGGGTGAATCAAATGCTCAATTAGTGTTTTTCCAAAGGAAGGAGGAACGGGTGAAGCTCCGTAATTGAAACACACATTGCGCGGATCTGAGAGACTTTAAAACACTGTTTGCCGAGGGAAGAGAGGGGCAGGAGCTGGGCAGCCTCAGACATCGTGCCAGAACGACCAGTGCAGTGCTTGGGCACCGTGTAAAGAAAATGCATGTGTGTGATGAGTCTTTCAGGAAATGGGCGTTGCTTTTCCTAGCTTGCTTTTATTTTTCTCTTAAATATGTTTAAAATTGCTATCTTCAAAATATTTCCAGCAGAACCCTGTTGGCTGAGGAAAATGGACTCCTGCGGTGCTTCTACACCTAAAAATTCAACAGCCTGGGTTGAATATTTGCTGCTTATTATCTTCATTTTATATACAGATTTTTTGGCAATTGTAGCTGCAAGAGAACTGCAAAGACAATTTGCGCATTTGCGGACACGTCATTAGGCTGCCAGCAGGGAGCGGATAATCCCTTGCATTTCTGAGGCTCGTGCATTTACTGCCCGTTTCGGGTGGGCAGAGATAACGAGATGGGCGCTGGCTGTGCTGGGGGTTCGGGGCCCGCCTGGAGAGGCAGCGAGTGCACCCTCTGACACACTGCCGCCCCTAGAAATCATCTTCAAAAACTGTGGCATTTTGATGACACAAACGTGTTAGACTGTTTCGGAGCGGGCAGCGAGCCGGGATAACGAAGGTCGGGCTGGGCAAGCCGGCCGAGCGGGCTGGGGCTGGGGGGATGCATCCAGCGTTCCCGTTTTCTTCATTCTCCCCTTCTGGAAACACAGCGTGGCGGAGCTGGCTTGCGTTAGGGCCTGACGAGGTAAAGCCGGTGTGTTAGCCCACAGCCTCCAGTCTGCCCGAGTCACTTAATGCTGTTTCTATTGATGAGACCCTGGGAAATCAATGCAGCGATGATGTCCACTTGTTATTTCAATAAATGGCCTTTTCTCCACAAAATGGATTCTTTTTACAGGTTAATGAATCATAAGGAAAAAGACGCGTTTCGGAGGATTTTACCCACAGGAGAGGACGGGGGGAGGATGAAAGCTCCCGCAGCCCCGTGGTGCTGCAGCAGGGCTGTTCTCTGGGAGCCACAGCAGCAGCGCTGGGTAACGAATGAAACCTTCCTTCCCACTTTAGGAAACCCTGGGGGTTTTGCTGCTGCTTTGTTTGGATTATTTTTTTCTTTGTGTAAAGTTACCTTTCTATTTAGAGTCAATATGAAATTCTCTTGTCCCTGCGGATTTCTGAATGCTGTCTGGGAGCCAGAGATTGCGCCGAGCTGCAGAAAAGAAATTAAAAAAGTAGGTATTGTGCATAGGAACTGTAAGTAGTTCCCGTAAGAAAAAACACCCTAGAGGAAGCAGATTTAGCAAAGCAATTGGCATCTGGTTTCCAAAATACAAGAAGCCCATTTATGTGGGCTATTGTCACAACGTTGCCCCCTTTCAGGCTCTCCACAGGGACAGCTTTCCTCTTCCCCTTCGGTCTGCTTTGCTGGTGCCTCATCCCAACCCATCCAGGAGGGGGCGCATCCCGGCGCCAGCAGTTCGGCGCTGGGGGACGTGGGCTCTTCAGCCCTGAGTCACACCCCAAAGGCTGCAGCTCTTTTCCGGACTTTCTTAGGAGGACCAAAGAGGAACTGAGCCGCAGGCGGGAAGCGCGGGGCTGCCCAGGGATCAGCGGTCACCACCCGACTGCGTTTAGCGTGAGCAGAAAAGGATGGTCCAGCCCAGAACGTATATATGGATGTACTGACAGACGTCCTTAATGCTCTGAAGAAGTTAGTTCATGTAGAATTGCAATAAGAATATCATCTGTACTATGCCAAACCTTTACAAAAATGAAAGTGCATTACAATTACACAGTTGTAGCTAATATGGTATTAAATACACCTACCAGACACATTTATTAAATGCGCATGTTCATTAACTGTAGTAATATTTTTACATACTTGATGCTTCTAATGAGTTGAATTAGGAACAAAGAGATTGAGAAGAAAACAGGGAGAGAAATCCATGACTGAAAGCCAACACGCTTTGAGAGGATCTCGCTAGGCAGTCGATAACCGCCACTCTGCAATCAAGAGCACAGTATTTCTAAGTAGAAATGTATTCTTGTTCGGAGTCTGCGCTGAGAAATTAAAACCCAATACCTGGCGAACGAGAAACGGGGAAGCAGACATGAGCCGATCAATTAGAAGTCATAAAATATACAAAATTGACGAAGAGAAAAACCCCATGGATGGGAAGGGTCAGAAACAACCAGATGACCTGTGTGTTTACCGGGAGCAATCGGATAACAACGTGTCGGACCACAGCTCCTCCGAAACAGCGGGACAGTTGATTTTTGTGCCCCCAGATCAGATGGGGCAGCGAGCGTTGTCTTCTGCGCCTGGCACGGAGCAGAGGGCAGTGCCTGAATCACAGAAGAATGACAAACACGTTTCCAATCTATTGGCAACCGGGGAAGATGTGACATAGCCACAATCAGGAGCACCTGAATCTGAAAGGAGTCGGTTGACCCAATGCTGTTGATTTTGAATACGCTTTTGAATACTGGGGAAAATCCGAAAGAAAGCAAAGTGCTGATGCTGTACTGATGTTCAAGCAGCCTGGCAGGTTTCTAGCTAGGAAAGCTAATGGAAAAATTGAGACAGAATTAAGGGCCGAAAATATAATTATTGCCAACGCAGTTTTATAGACCACAGATTCTGTCAAATAAACGTGTTTTCATTCCTTGGTAAGATCACAATTAAGTGAAGTTGTGCAGTTGTGCCATAATCTGGGGTTTGCAAAGACGAGCACCGTCCAGGTCCAGGCGGAGGAGGCGCTGGCCAGCTGGCAGGTCTGTGCCACCACGGCGGCGCAGCACCGGCGCCGCGCGGCACCGCTTCCGCAGGGGTTCGCCAGGGACTGGTAGTAATTTTTTCTAATCAGCAAATTGTTAGCAAATGCAAGATCACTGCTGATAAAACATACGGATGATTAACTGCCTGGCAGGACAGTCACTGACAAGGAAGAGCAGCTGAGGCACACAGCGCTCTGAAACGCCCCGCTAACCTGAACGGAGAGTGTTTTAATACGGCTGAGAATGAAATCGGACATGTGAGCGCAAGATCCACTGGCCGTGCCGGGCGGCAGGGCACGGTGAGGGTGCCGGAGAGCACTCCTGGAAGGCCCTGGGAGAGCACAGGGGGCAAAGCACCCCACCGGCAGCGTCCAGGGCGCTCCCTGGCAAGCAAAGCCAACAGCAAGAAGAGCAGGGCGGTGGATTTGCCCATGGAAAATCCAATTGTCCAGTGTTTAGACCAACACTGGAAATCTGCATTCAGTCTGGTGCTTGAGTTCCTAACAGAGACGTGCAGAGAGCGCAGACGAGTAAAATCACTGAGAGGCTGACAAAAATACCATACGAGCTCCATCTGTTTAACTTATAAAGAATACTGAGAGTTGACTTTATTATATAAATATCTTTATGGTAAGAAAACACCTGACGGTTAAAGGCTCTTTTATTTAACACAGAAAGGCAGGGACGGTGCCGACGGCTGGGAGTCAAAGCAGAGAAGCAGAGATGGGAGGAGATGAAGCCCACGGGGTTCACAGTGGGGCCAGGACACCCTTGGGAGGCTCGATGACTCCCCACACCCTTAAAACACGTTTCTACAAAATCTGTCTTACTGGAAGGCGGGTTCCATGGGACCACATGAAACCACCTCAGCCGTGTTAATCCCTCTGTTTATTCTCACTGGTCCTGAACCTGCGACTGGTTTGGACCCTGATAAACAGATTTCTAAATGCTGCTCTTCAAAAAGCAGCCAGGGAAGATGAAAGAGAGAGAAGTTAAAAAATGAGATAAAGGCTTTGAAAGCAAATAGCAATTAACCTTCCTGTTCTGAAAATCTGGCTTCCCAGAGCTCAGCCACATCGCACCAGGGAGGGGGAGCACCACGCGCCTCCGCTGCGGCACAGCCCTGCCGGGGATGCGGTGCCGGCTGAGCACCGCGGCTGGCACAGCTCGGCGTTTGCACTGCCTCCGGTGCGACCGTGGGCGCTGCAGCGTGCGTACCGGCAGCAGGGAGGGATGTCACCTCCATGCCCCGGGTGGCACTGAGCACAGGGCACAGTGCTCCACGTCCCAGCTCTGGTGTGATGGAGGCTTTTTGCCTGTGCCCACTCGGCGCCAGCCCGGCTGCTGCCACGGCCACGGGTGGCCAGTGGGGACGGGAGCACAACCCGGTGTAACCTGGATGGAGGTCCCACCAGCCTGAGCGGGACGGTGCTGCGGGGGACAGTGTGTCAGCAGGACAGCGGGCACGTGGGAGCTGGCTGGGCTGTGCCCAGGTTTGGGCTGGCAGAAAGGAGAGGGCGGCACGGGTAGAAAGCGCGTGGCTGGTGAGGAGAGAGCAGGACCCCGCTGCAGGCTGGGCCGCCTTCTCCCGCATGAACGTGTGCGGGAGACCTCCTGCTCCCCTCCCTGCTGCAGCACCTCCTCAGGGGGGTGAACCAGCCTTCCTGGGGATTTAATGTCCGTATGCATCTCCCAGCAGAACAGGAAGATTGCATTATGCAGTGCTGCATTTTATTAATCAGCTGAAACGACTGTATTACACCCTTGCATAATAAATCCATTACCGTGCCACTGAAGAAACACGACACAACAGAGAGCATCAGATGCACTTCAGCGTCGTGGGACACCGTGGCAGAGCAGGAATCACCAGTGGCTGCATCCACAAGAACTGGCGGGATCCGAGCACCGAGACCTGTGGCCATAGGGGTCTATAGGGGTGCGGGATGGGGACAGCAGGGACTCAGCACAGCCTGGCACGGGGCAGGCATGGCCATGGGGAGCGGGTCACACAGCCTCGTGGAGCTCTTCCCTTCGGCACCAGGGGCAATGACGGAGGCGGTCTCTTGCTCTCAGCTCCAACACGCTCCAACAGCTCTGAGAAGCTGCAATTGTATTTTTGCACCTGCCAAGCAGTTAGCAAAAATAGCCCCCACCGGAGAGTGACGTTCCAGGGCCCGGCACAGCCGGTGGCACCTTCCCGCTGCACGGTGCCTTGGAAATGGGAACGAGGTGGCACGGTTCGACCATTACAAAGGTCTTGTGCAAAAAAAAGGGGGCTGAGAGACCAAGTGTGACAAAGGGAAACAGGTAGATACTCCCCAGCACGTGCTGCGGGCGAGGGCAGCTGGCAGGGAAGGGGCTCTGGAGGCAGGCAGGCGGCAGGCTGGGGCACGAAGTCAGCTGGAAACAGCGGGACGCGAGCACTATCTCAGTGTCACTTCTCAGGCTGCTGCCTCAGCATGGAGCGTGCCCCCGGCTCCCACCGTCCACGACCTGCACGCTGGGCATAGACAGATTCCCTCTGCCTCGCAGAAACAGGGGTACAGGCTGCACGCCCCCGGCCCGACACATTAGCGATACCTGGAAGAGCTGTCAGCATCCTTCAGGAGTGGGAATACTCATAAATATGGAGTGAAAAATAGTTCAGTCAATAGGAGCAGCAGCAGCTCCGAAGAGTGGCACAGCTTCTCGCAGAGCCCATTGCCATGGTACCTGTCAGCAGTTCGCAGCATTGTTTCACACGTCCTACTGCTCTGAAAGGATCTTTTTTAAGAAGCAGCATTTTAAAACTGAGCAATGAAGATAACGATCTTTCCACCCCACCTTGGCACCCATAAACCCAGTGACCTCAGCGCATGTTTGGTGAATTATATTAACTCAATACATTCCAGAATATAAACCCCGAGAACCTCACAGTTGAACCTCACAAACTCCGTTACTGATATCTTACCACATTGCGGATGACTTCAGTAGTGAATGGATCCTCCTAACTTGGTTCCTAACTTGGAGATTTGTAACAGTAGCAAAATCAGGTTTTTACTCTGAAAACATGAGTTTCAGCACCAAAAAGGTATTTCAGCACGGTGCTGGTGCTTCTGTATCCGCCACAGGGGAAGACCCTGTACTCTCCCATGAGACCACCAGAAACCTGGAAAAGGGCTATCAATCAGGCCCGTAATTGTTTTCAATCAGCTTCTGACCCCTTCTTCCAGTTACGCCTTTCGCTGCGGTTGCCCCTGCAAGCCCAGAGCTGCGCTGGGCTCGGCACCCTGCGGGGCAGTCGGAGGAGCAGGATGCCCAGGCAAGGAGCGGGGCTGCCACCGCCAGCCCTCTGCCGAGCTGGGAGCCAGGAACGCTTCCAGAAAGACCACAGCCCCTCCAGTCCCAGCATCTTGAAATGCGACGGCGTGCCAATGGAAAAGACAGGGTTCCCATGGGAACAGAAAGTGCTGACATTTCTAAACTAAAAAAGGAAAGAAGCAGCAAAGTATGTGCTCAGCAGGACTACATGGACACGGACATGTGGGTATATTGGCTTTTTCCCTCTTCCGTGCTTGAAGGTAAGATACTTTTAAAATAATATACATTAGCCCACTGGCACAGTTCACAGCCACAGCGCAAGCAAAGTTTCTGTTTATTGGGTTTGGGTGTTTTAATTCAGGCCAATTGCCTGCAAGATTAATTTTCATGCAGAGATGTATCGCACAGCCTTTACCTGTAACCACATTAAAGGAGACGACGCGTCCGCATGAAATCATGCTGAGGCATTTATCTCACTCATGCAAAATGATTGAGATAAATAAGGCAAATTAAATTGCCATATTGTTGTTGCTAAATTATTTGTAATGGCAATATAAAATGTACTTGCTGCATGGTAATTAAGTGTCCTAGAGTTTCAGATGGGAAGACCTTTAGCTCAGAAGGATGTTTCTCTTTCTGTCAGATCAAAGTCACATTACACGTGGATGGTGACTCAAGGGAGACGCTGACGTTGGACACCCATTTCTCCCATAAACAGGCAGAGTGCTGCCCCAGACGCAGCTGGTCCCTAAGGGACTAGAAGAGGCGCTGCAATCCTGCCTCTTCTGTACAGCACAAACAGCTTCACCATTTCAAAACCAATAACGTTTTTTGCAAAGTGAAGAAGGAAAATTGATGAAGAGGCCGGTTGTTACCTTCTGCTCACTCTCATCCATAACCGCGGGAAGGAGCTTGGGAGGGCAGAGAGGATCCATCTAGCCAAGGAAAAGAGGAGGTTGAAGGTGCCTGGAAAGCAGCCTGAAGAAGGGAAGAGAAACAAAAAGGAATTACCACATGTTTCTGACAGAGTGAATAAAAATAGCAAATGATTAATGTCATCATTTAGCAATATCAAAAAGCGCCAGTTCTTGTGATCAGGGACCGATTTTGGAGGGAAGGTTGTGCTGCTGCCAGCTGGAAGGGCTGCCTGCAGGACCCACAGGCTCCCACAGTGAACAGCCGCTTTCCCCATTTCAAAATCTGAACATCGAAAAAAGCTGCATCTAATTCCCTGGTGACCAGAGGGGGATCTCCCGGTAAAAGGCAAAGAAAAATTGACTAAACTGACTCATTTTTTTTCTTTAGGACTCACAGCACAGTTAAAGCAAAGACGCTGCCTCCTCTCTGGAGACAGAAAGCCAAGAGCATCCTCAAGTTCATATGGATGAAAGAATGGATAAAATCATGGGTTTGCTGGAAAACAACCCCCCAAACCCTCGAAGCGAGCTGTAGCTACTGCCCTCGGAGCACAAGGGCTGCCGGTGCATTGAAGCAGATGCAGCCCGGTACGGGTCCCTGCGCAGAGCCCAGCAAGCGCGGGGCCGTCTCCTGAAGCGCGGTACCCAGGCCAGGTTCAGTCCTGCGCACACGCACAGACTCCCCCTCTCCTCCCGACCCCGAGGCCCCGGCGCTGTGAGGCAGGGGGAGCGCTCCCCCATCCCCACCCCTGTGGCCCCTCCAGGACGGGATCCACCGGCAGGGGTCCGGGGACGAGAGCGGCTGGTGCTCAGCGAAGCTTCACTGAAGCATGCAGATGGCCTGGCTGCCGCCCACCGTCCCAAATGCTAAACCCCTTTATGACTAGCTCCTTTTGAACGTTTCTGTCTCTCCTGTTGACAGCAGGAAGAAACGCATCACTCTGGGAGAGCTACTAAGGGAAGCCCAGATGACTCACAGACGGACCGTTTCCCCAAGTCCGTTGAGAGAGGCGTTTAAACTTTCTAAATTTTTATTAAGAGGAAATCATGAATTNGTTTCTCTAAGCGCGAGCAGCGTCCCGCGGGCTGCCCAGCTCTGCTACAGCAGCAGAGAGCCCTCCTGGGAAGTTCCATGGGGAAACGCAGGTCCGTCACCCTGCTGCGCCAGGAGACGCTGCGGCAGGCTGCACGCTCATTCCTCCCCCAGCCCTGCACAAGAGCCAGCTCTCCTCACCCCCACTGCACACAGAGCGGAGCCAGGGGGTCCTCCGTGTCCCCAGCCTTTTCGCATCCCCCCAGCACAGAGCACTGACTTCTCCTCACCTTAGTCAGAGGCCCTGGAGGCATCTGTCCTCACAAATATATCAGTTAAAATCTCGCTGGTATAAACGTGCCTGAGAGATCCATATGGGAGCAGAGGGAAGGTCCCCGGCCCCAGGCAGGTGTTAGGGGGAGAGCCTGGCTAAGCCCTTCCCGTGCTCCTCCTGGTCCCCGGGAGAAACTCTGGACCTGGGAGGTCAGTGGAAGTTATCACTTGTTTCTGTGGGGTCAAAATTTCATCTCCAGAGCCCAGCAGACCACAGCCTGGAGCACACACCCACACAATTACAAGTCTGTTTCTCTGATGCTGCACGTGAAAACACAAATATTTTTAGGTAGTTGTTCTCACAAAGCATTCCGGAACATTTCCATCCCTCTTCTGTGCCTTTTCTTGCGCCTGCGCTGGGTTTTAAGATGCCCCATCATGATACTGCCTTTTTGGAAGGCAGAACCTCTGTACTGAAGAAGGGGATGCGGAGGGAGTGGTTTCCCAAGTAACAGTAACCAGGTGAGAGCAGGGTCCTTCCTCCTCCTCCTCCTCCTCTTCCTCCTCCTCCTCCTCCTCCTCGGCGGTGGGGCTCTGGGCTCAGGCTGGGCAGCCGGGTCCCTCTCCAGCCGCCAGCGCCGTCACTGAGGCGGGAGAGACGGTGGGGGTGCAAATTACTCATCCCGCTCACTAGCCCGTGGGTGGCATTTGACAACTTGCTGCTGTCACACAGGTCAGTACACCTCTAATTATAACAGGGCCACTTACAATAACTGTGCATTATTCAGCTCAAAGGCGAGACAGCCAGCTTCGTGCACGCACGCTCCCAAACGCTGCAGAGCCTATTTTCTAAATCAGCTCATGCCTTGCTCCCACCCTCCCCCCATAGCCCGCTTTCCCGAGTCTGTCTCACTTCGTGACTGCTAAATGACGGCAGCAGGTTATTGATGCCGTGCAAAGCTGCTCCTAAAATAAGCATCAGAGATGGGCACGGGCATCTCCTGCCTCCCGTGGCCATGCTCCCCGCAAGGCAGGAGGGCCCTCGGCGGGTGCAGAGGCATTCCTGCTCCCGACGGCAGCGATGAACCCCGCAACGGGCCCGGGGGGGTCTGCAGACCCGTGCAGACCGAGATCCTTATGACCACTCTAAAAAGCACCTTCAGCACGGCAGCCTCTTCCCCAGGAGGGACCAAACAGGAAAGACTTCCCAGCTGAGGAGCACCCAGCCGGACAGCAGGTTTCTCTGCAGCGTTTGCATCAATGCAGTACCAAGTGAGGCACGGTGAGTCACGGACTGGGCAGCATCCCTCAGCTGGAGAGACTGACTCATCGCAGAGTACCACGCAGTCCTGTCCATCTACGAGAGACAGCTGACCCGTCTCTCCCCAGCAAAGGGAGCACACAGGCCAGGAAACATTGCACTTCCAGTATTTCAGGGGTTTCAGCATAATAAAGAAGAGTAAGCGTAAAGCCCCTCCTGCCCGTTGCAAGTCTACTGCTGGTAGCACTCTAACGAAACCCAGAGCAAGGAGCGACAGAACTGCCCTGGACATTCTGAGATCATCCTCACTCCGCTGGCCGTGAGTAAGAGGATCCATGCAGAACCACCGGGCGTTTGAACGGGCAGAGGCACTGAGCAGCATCGCTGCCTCCTCGCATCCTCACAGCAACCACCGACCATCCCACCCACAGCAAAGCAATTCGTCGCTGCCTCCAGGAAGACTTAGTCCTGACATGGAGATACTATCAGGTGAGGTAGCTTCCATCCCACCCCTGCATGTTTCAGAGACAGGAGGACAAGAGACGTGCTGCAATTCCCGCAGGACCTCCCTAACTGGCCACAGCGCTGCTCAGAGCTCGCTCTGGGCGCAGCCAGGGCAGGCAGCTGCCTGGAGCACCAGACCTCCAGGATGGCCAAAGGAAATGGTTCTCATGGACCCGCTGTCTATTCTGCTTGTGCTGGAGGAGACTGGAGAAGTTCTTTTGTCTTCATCCTCTGGATGCCAACGTGGATCCTGGTCCACGCTGCCGAGGAGCGGGGGCTCCTGCCGCACCCAGCAGTGAGCGATGGATGCCCTGCAGATAGCGTTCCTGGAGGGAGAGTCCCTTGGCTGCTTCACTGGGTCCACTCTCGTTAAACCACAACGCGGTCTTACTTGTTTGATTGGCTTAGGCTATAATCCTCTTCCATTTCCTGAAGAATACAGGCAGCTGTTTTCTGCCATTGCTTTCATGGCTCAGGGGCAGAGTTTCCAATCTGGAGTTAGAGAAGCAAATCCACTCCTCCTTCGGGACACGGACGTGTTGAGAGAAGACAATCTGCTCTTACCAAGGACGGCTGTCCAATGACAGGACTATGAAGACACGCTGACAGACCCTGCTTCTCACTGATGGTGTTTGCTCCACAATTGCTTGTTCGGGGACTGAAGACGCAGGAATCTGTAGTAGGGGACAGTAGTGCTGTAACAGCTTTTTGTTTTGAACTCAATTCTGATCAGGGCTGTCCTGGGACAACTCTGGTGGAGCCTCACAGGAGTCTGTGAGGAGAGGTCAGGGTTACTCCATCCTAATGTGGGTGTGAATTCAGCTTGAAATCTTGATTTGTCCCATTTCAAATCACTTCTGCAGACAGAGAGAGCGCACCCCTCGGTGTCACCTCCCCAGGTCTCAGGGGGAGGAAGGAGGCAGCTCGTCTGCTTTCCTGAGGCTACATCAGTAGCGCATTAAGCGTAAAATGGCAGAGCCAGCCCTTAGAAAAACAATATGGTCTCACATATGGTCTCACACCCATAAAATGCTGCTGCAATAACATGAACACAGGGAAAATGAGAGGAGTCCTTTCAGCTGAGAGGTCAGTTTGCTGTGGCAGATACAAATGGGACTCAGAAAATTAGGATCCGGGCTAAGGATCAGAGTAGTCTCCCGCATGGGAATTAGGTATGGGACAAAGCAACACAGACTGCTTCAGTAGCATGCTGGAGCATACCATGCAGGGGACAATTTCACCTTAGCGAAGGTCTCTTCCACCTCTCCTTTCTTTCCAAACTTGAGTCACCACTAAAGGGATTCCTTTCCTTGGGAACCACCTTTTGTCTCAAGGTAGCCCGTTGCCATCTCAGTAGCTGCTAAAAAAGATTTAAAGACTTTGTGTTGTCTGCACAGGGTGGGAAGGGACAGAAACCTTGGCAAAAGGGAATAAGCAAAAATAAGCAAAACAAAAAGGTTTACAAAAATCTCCGTACCTGTCCTTGAACTGTGATGCCTGGCAATGCGCAGCCAAAGTTGTTAACCGCAAAGAAGAGGTGACCTGGGCAGCCTCTCTGCCCCCATTTCTGCCCTTCGTCCGAGGGGCAGCCGCTCCTCCTGCAGGGGATGGGGCCGGGGGCAGCCAGGGCACCGAGCGGGAGCTGAAGACAAAATGAAACTTCTCATTTGTAAACACGAGGGGTTTGCTCTCGGCCAAACTTTTTTGAACATAAAAGGGAGCCGTTAGAGTAAGTCATAACTGTAATGGCTCATCTTCCCACTCACACTGAACAGCATCAACAAGCAAAAAAGCGACACGTGGAGCCCGCCTGAGCGCACGGCGCTCTGCTGGGGACTCTCCTGTTCAAGCAACGGCTTCTGCTTAATGAACAGGGCCACCTGCTTACAGTAAGGACACCAGACAACCACGGCTGTTAGCACACGCATCAGAAGCATCTTTCTTGCTGTCCAAAGGGTCATTGACACTCTGAAGTCAACGATTATGAGCATGGCTGGGATTGGTACACCACACTTTTCACTCATCCTGATGCACATCTCCTGATGGGGCTCCCCACAGATCCGTGCAAACACGCAGGGGGCTGAAAGCAGCCCTGTTAAAATACTTACTAAAAAAAAAAAAAATCCCAGGAGAATGGGTTTGTCATCTCCAGATGATTTTTTTTTGGAACTTGTAGATTTCAAAATTACTGAACTAAGGAAAGAGTTTAGGTTCCAGTGCAGTCCAACTGCTTTTGGCAGCTTAAAAAATAAGTTTGATAAGAGATGTTTTATGATGATTTCTACGACGTACCCATTTGTCTACACGTGTAATCCTATGATAGACCACAAAAGCATTTTCAGCATCAATATGGTCTCCTTGGGAAGGAAGTCTCCCTCTTTTTTAAATTGCATAATCCCACCCATGGGCTGGCTGCCAGCGAGCTGTGAGGCTGCACACACACACACGGCAGTGGCAGATGCTCAGAGACCCAACAGCGGCGTAAGGTTATCCTGCTCGCCGGTGGCAAAACTCCAGTGGGATGGTCACGCAGGGATGGCAAATGGGGTTTGGCCTTTCACCTGCCTACTGGAAAAAAAAAGGAATACAGACAGTGCACGGGCGTACATCGTGTCAGTCGCAGAAGCATTCTGAGAAGTCCTGATTTCTGTTGAACTACAGTATGAGTATTTTATAACAAGGCAAAAAAAAAAAGGCATACAAAACTACCTGCACGTCAGATTCCTCCACACAAAATGGGCCATGAAGCTCAAAGGGGGTTATAACAGGAATCCCAACCTTTAACTCCAAACATTCTGTTCCTCATGGTTTAAATGTAATGAATTGTGTTATTTTAAGGCACTTTTAAAGTATGTCATCTGTATTCTAACCACTGACCTTTTCCTAATGCCCTTCAGGCATCCAACAAATAGGTTACATCTGTTACTTCAAAAGCAAGACAAGATGTGGAGGCCGACGTCTCCTGGGTTTTGAGCGAAGCAGCCTTATCTTTGCTGTTTAACATAACCTGGAAGGTGTGAGCGTGAGCACCCAGGCTCCAGAGTCCGTAAGGGCTCACAAAGGGGCCCACGCAGAGCGCCAGGATGGGCCTCACACTTCGCTGTGTTTTCAAGATCATCTTACGCTGAGCAACCCACCACAGAGCACAGAGTTAGAGAGTTAGATTTTCGCCTATTTTTATTATTTTTAATCTTCAGAGTTCAACTGTCTTTCATTCTCTAGCATCATCTTCTGTTCACAAAGTGAAACACCAGAGACGATGACAGCTGCAGTGAATAACCACCCAGCCGACCTGCTAGGCGTGAAGATGTCTGTAGTGTCCAACAGGGGCAGAAGCTTTTCATCCAAATGGGATCTACACAAATGCACCCTGCTGAGAGCCAGCAGCCCACAAACCCAACTCGCGCCTCTGTCAGCTTCTCTTTAAAATCCTGTGCACTAGCACTGCCCCACCCTTGAAGAGGTCCATACCTGCTCTGGAGTAGACTCAGTCCATTCATTCTGTAAGTTCACTGAAATGCTGGACAAGATCATCCTCTGCCCAGTGCAGAAACGAGCTGTGCTGCCGTAGCTCACAGATACAGAGGTAGACTGGCTCTCACTCGCGCAGCCTGCCAGGCTGACTGTGTCACTCCATGTCCGCAGTTAATCCATCTCCAGCCACCACATTAATTCCCCCTTGAGCCAAGGAAAAAATTCTCATGTCAAGTAAGATTTTCTGCTCCTGCCATGCCCAACAAAAGGAACCCTCCGTTGGCAGCAGAGCTCTAGAGGTGGTCATAATGTATGTTCATCATCAGCCTTGGCTTTTACCTCACACTGCAAGCTGGGGATGGGATGTGATGAGGTGGAAACCCATCTGACAACCCAAGGGAGGGCCTTAGGGATCCCCACTGGAAACAGCTTCCCAAGACTCTGCAAGCTGGTTTACTTAACTTCCACAAGGAGAAAAACCTTTCTTAACCCAGTTTTATGATTAAAAACTCCTTAAAGGCTGCCTCCTATGACATGAGATGTAACTAAATTCTGATGTGTCACTGTTCATCACTCCCCATATGCTTTGATGGCTGGAAATGCGCATGACCAGGAAAAAACCTGAGATGCCCTCTTTCTCTTGTGATTTTTTTTAACAGTTTTTTATGAGAAAGCTCTTTGTAAAGGGTTATCATTATTTTTCCCCACTTTTAAGAGGGTTAGCAAGTTTGATATGCAGCAGAGCCATAAAGCACCCTTGATGTCTTCTCACAGACTAACTTGCTGTTGAAGAAGATGGCTCACACCACTGAGCCTCATCCTGCCCAAAGTGGCTGACACCAGAGGACAATGCAGCATCCTCCCCCACGGCTCAGGATAATGCCATAGCCTTAGAGTGCATCCAAAGAGAACTTGTCCATCAAACCAGTAACAATAATCTAACAGAAGCAGTCAATGAAAGATGCGAGGTGCCCATCGTCTGAAAGAATAAAAGCATTTACCTGACCTGGTTTAATTCACGCTTGGGTTTTTTTAACACCATTTACCAGCATTAAAAGGCCACGAAAAAATGTCAAATAGTTGCAAAGTGGGAAGTATTTTTGTTCTTAGTTTTCATTGGAGATTGGAAAACCCAGCTGGCTTCCCACTGGAGAAGCTAATGGTAGAGCAGGCTCATGTGCTTTTGCAACAGTTCTGCGTGTGGACAAGTAACTTCACCGTCGATGTTTAGACCCCTGCCAGAGGCCCCAAATCCCACAGCAGTGGGTCTCCAGAATGAGGAAAGTCAGGCCAACCAGACCTGAACCTCCCTGGCTGTGGGGATGGTGAAACGCACGGGAGCTCCTCCGGCCCACCCAGAGCGGGAGGCGATGCCACTCTACCAGCAGCAGTTCTCTGCTGGATCTTGCCGAAGCCCAGCAGGAGTTCTGTGTTTCTGTGGATTTCCAAGTGGCTGTCTGAGGAGACGCTGGCTGCTAAATACCCTTGTTCGCGTGTTTGGGAGGCTTCGAATGCCTTTAGTCTTTCCATGCCCATCCATGCCATCAGATGAAAACTCAGGCCTAGTGTTCGAGCCGTGGCTTTGTCTCATCACCACCCAGGGTTGTTTCTTCTGGTCCTGAAATATGAAAGTACACAAAGCCCAAGAGGCTGGGACAAACCACGTCAGCAGGTCAGAGATGAGACTGGTGCACAGATTTGCCATCACGCACACAAAACCCCCACATCATGCAATACTGCCAAATTTCATAAATGTACCGTGACACAATGGTTACATCTGGAAGCTATTTCTGGAAAAAGCACATAGATGATGTGACCCTGTCTACTCGAGAAACACACTGGTTTGATGCATAGAGTTCCACAGTCCATCTTGAAATACGATTTCAAGTTAAATGTTATCATAGCTGTAGGTTTCCTATTTAGGCACCAGAAAGGCTCCTGGCTCTGGTTATAGACGGGGAAGGTGAGGCAGTATTATGCTCTGGTTTAGCCTGATCAGGATGTGGAGTAAGGTAAATTTGGCCCAACCTCTGTAAATTACTTCCATTGCCTCTCTCCAGAAGGCTGTGTGTTCTCTCACTGGTTTGTGCACGACTAAAGCAAGTCCTCACAACCGGAGCAGGCGTGTGTTAGTAGGCTGCGGAAGGTATTCATCTGCCAAGGAAGTAAGTGGGAACGAAGTGAGGTCAGCTCCTCACAGGATCAGGCCCATTAATAACAACTTTTTGCTATTTCAAGGAAATGTGTTTAGACAATAAAGGTGTTCAGACATGCAAAGCAACGGGGCTTTTCCTGCAAAGTTCATGCGCTGAGCAGTTCAGTTCATGAATATCGGCAATGACCAGGTCAGCGAGACAGACCCCACACCCAGGGTGTGGGACAACGAGACTCTACACATGCACGTAGAGAAGCCAACAGCTCAACCATNAACCACGTAGGAGCTAAGCCAGGCAGGAGTCGTTCCTAGTTACTCTGTGAGATTTGATTTACCCTCGTGTGTTTTGTGCAGTGTAGGCTGGCTCCCGCAAGGCACGGCGAATTCTGACCCAGTTCAGCCGACTACTAAATAAGGTGCTTAATTCTGAGCACACTGTTAAGCACTTTTCTAGACCACAGCTGAAGAGCTCAGCACTTGAAGGACAGGTCTATAAGAACCCAACCCCTAATAAATACAACACAATAAGGTGCCAGAGGCACATTTGGGGTGTCAAGAGGCCAGATGGCAGGCAGCATCCCACCGGAGAACCGCAGCAATCCCCAGGCTGAATGCCATATTCAGAGCTGCCTCTTCTCTCCCTTCCCAGAAGGCCTTCGCATCCTCAACGGGACGCAGTAATTAAGCTGACATGGAAGAATACAACCACTCTTCAAAGGGCTGGCAGATTGTTTGGGGATTTCTCCTGTAGTTGCACAGCTGCACTTGGGGGGAATATGAATATTGGACAGATAAAAAAAGGAAAAGGAAGAAAGTAGAAACAGGGGAACATGAGAAAATGAGGAAGAACAGAGGAGTGTGACGGGGAGACTGTGCAGGAAAGATAAAACAAAGGCAGAAGAAAAAGCTGTTCTCTTTGCACAAAGTAACACAGAGACAGTCAGGAATGAGCAGAGCACATCTGACGCTGCCACCACGCTAACACAGATGTTCAGTGAGAAATGTAGCTGGCATGAGACTGAATTGTACTGGACTGTAAGTTTAAAGTCTCCAAAAATGCTGTGTCGAGGGCTGGAATTTGCAGATCACAAGCTGCCTTCCTCAGCGTCTTTCTTGCAAAAGAAAGGAGTGACATAGGGCATTATCAGCTCTTGCTGTGACTCTCGCGATGGGGACCCCCCTGTCCAAGCAGGCAGCTCCCGCTTGACAGCTCAGGCAAACGACACAGCCACCAAGGTACGAATTACACAAGTGACTGCACTATTTAAAAGCAGGGTTGCAAATGAATCGAAGAGTAAGATACACGGTTAAAAGCAGTTCGGTTTCTCCAGGTGAGCAGAGGCCCTTGCCCCGTGCAGAGGGTCGGGCTCAGGTGCAGTGAAGGAGAGCCGGGTGTGATGTGTGACAGCCCCTGACCACTTAAACCCTGCCCGTTTAACGGGAGACACCAGAAATCACAAGCGCCTCCAGATGCCGTATGATACCTCATGCATACAACACTATACGAGCAGTATAAATATTGTTGTCAGGGTATATATATTGCATGCTTAGGAGGAATCCCCGAAAAGACACGCAGCAAGTGGCAGTGCTTGGGAGGAGGCAGGAAGGCACCAAGAGCCGAAGAGCTGCAGGATGATGGATTGCAGCATTGCACTGTGAGAGTTTGGGACAGTGGCTCACACGGGGTAAAGCACAGTGGCAGACGGCACAGGCGTCTGCTCGTGGGTACAGCACTGCCTGTGTCTCAGGCAGCCAAATGTGAAAGGCAAGGGTAGCACACAATGGAAAAACTCTCCTGAATCCGCAGGGAAATGGAGGGGGGTTTGGGGATATACTCTGAAACCTGAAGGCCAGCCATGATATATCCCTCATCCCTCCTCAGTCACATTTGTTAACTGCATCACAGGCAGTTGGCATTGAGGGCTGGAGATAGCAGGGCAACGGGAGGAGACCTGGTGCTCACAGGCAGGACAGCACACTCATGTTCAGAAGCAGCTTACGTCTTTCTTTATAAAGAACTACCAGTCTGGGGGTGACTGCATGGTCTGCCGTGCTTTCAGTGCACCATCCGAACGGGACTAAAAGCTGCTGCCCAACTGCAGCAGGGAGAGGAAAACAGACCCGTTCCCACAGAGCTCTGCCGGGGGACCCAAGTCAGTGTGTGTGCTGGACTCGTTGAATTTAAAATATTTACCAAACATGTTTATGACCATGGTTTGGCTTCGATTTCATCCATAACAAATACATTTCCAGAAAACACAAAGAAGAAAAAATCCTCTGAGGTAAGGAGCAATAGAGAGCTAAGTCTGATTAGGAAGACAACTATTAATAGCAATTATGCTTTAATTACTGTGCCTAATCTTTTTGAACCAGCAGTTTCTAGCATGTCCTCTACCAGACAAAGAACTTAACTCTTCTGATTCTGTGTTCAATGAGATGTAGAAGGAAAATGAGTGGATCTACTTCCAGTAGATTCACTAGCAGCTAGATATAAAACTGCTTTCAGAATATCTACATAAACTGTGTATGAGACAAGATGGCCTCGAAGAAAGGCAGTTGTTGTTCTCTACGGGTATAACACTGCCTGTGAGTGTAAACAATCTTAACACTTCCCTTTGTCTCGACGGCTGTTTCTCCAGGGCAAGGGTATTACGCTCTCAGGCTGCTGCCACAAAATTCTGGACATAAAAAAAGGCACTGAAAAGGACATAAAATAGTCTAGACAGAGGGAAGCATTTCAATACTGCTGGAAGGAAACGCGGGCTGTGGCTCAGAGCCATGGCTTAGACGGCATTTGATGTTCTTACTGCCCGGCAGTCCAGGCTCGCGGCAGTCTCGAGCCAAGGAACACATTCAACTTCTCTGCATATTGACCCTCTTCAGTGGCAACGTGGTGGTGGGACAGAGCCCTCACAGAGTGCCTCCCTTCACCTTAGCCAGGACCAGGACAAAATGGCTAAGAAGGCAGTAAAACCCAGTTCCACCGATCCCTGCAGGTCACAGCCAGGCAACCTCACAAATCTTGGCGCTTTGCAATTGTAAAGCTTTAGCTATCCCATAAGTGGAAAGTGAAGGTGACGATTAGTTCGTTAGATGAATACAACTACATTGTGACTGTAACAAAATGTACATAGAAGTCCCCACTGAGAAATCACACCATTTTCCAGTATGATCTCATATGCTTGATACCACCTTGTGGGTATCTCCGGAGCCTATTCCTATTCTGTCCTATTCCCCCACTGCCTTTGGGGTAACTTCAATAGTGTTAATTTTAGAAAATATTGAAGTACATCAGAAGTAAGTAGACTTGTAAAAAGACCCCAAACAACTACATTTCAAAGCATTTTTCAATCTTGTAGATGCTGGATCTCGGGTTAATGCAACAGGATAGGACTTGGGGGTGGGGGGGAAGTGTCTTCTTTCTTCTCCATAGAGAACTGATGAACAAGAAGTTGGTTGTCTAATGCTAAAACAAATCTTTTTGTACATCTGAACAAACAGTCCTACCAAGGACTGTGGAACAATTGACCTTTGCTTTGAAATCACGCATAAATCTAAAGTATACAGAAGGAGTAATCAGTGTATCTCAGAACTTCTACTAATAATTTGAATAAATTGCCCAAATTAAAGAGAGGCCCCAAGATCAAACTTGGCACAAAGACGTTGAAAGTCGACACAGTGGAATGGTCAGATTAAAAACCTTGCAGCGGGGAGGAAAGTAAAGCCATCAGCAGTGTTTCACCCAGCGAATAAACAGGCTCCTCTGCGAGCACAGGGTGCTGTGACACCCTCGAAGCTCATTTTCAGCATACGTGGCATTAGAGCCACCGGAATCTGTACTCAAGGGCTCTCTGCAATCTAATCCAGCCTTAAAAAGAAATTCATTAAAGAACCTGCTTAGGAAGAGAAAGGGATTGATGCTGCTCGTCACTTGCCAGGGTAAGGCATGACTGAGCAGGTGCAGGTAGGGGCCACCCCGCGGCAGAGCCCAGCTCCGGCATGACTGCGGGGGCGCAGGGCACAGCCGGGACGGGGCTGCGGGTCTCCAGCGTGGAAAGCGCCCATTGCCTCATCGTGGCTCCGAGCACGGCAGGTCCCAGCAGAGTGGGCTGCGGAAAAACAGAGAAGAAGGATTCAGGCTCAGAAAGGACTGAGTGAGAGGTACATTACAGGTACAGTCCTACTTACAAACAAAAATATGCCTTAAGTGAGCAGCTGGGAGTGTCTAGACCCTTACCTATTCTTTGGGGAGAAAGAACAGTAATTCAGTGAACAGCAGAACTAAAGACACCTGATTTCCAAAGCATCCGTGTTCTGCCCCTACATACACCTCCTGATGGGTCTTCAGTCCTTCCCTCACCCTTTAGCTCAATGGGAAAATTACTCGGTGTCTGTCTGACAGCAGTTATCCATCTTCTCGGCACGCTGAGAAACACGAGGCTTTGCAGACCTGCACACTCCTGCCACAAGCAGACAAGAGGCACAAAAGCTCTCGGAGGGGGACTTGCAGACAGATGGTGTGACTGTAAAGCTCCATTTCTTGGAAAAACTGGGCTAAAAATGTAGATCACTGTAACAGAAACAAGACTTGAGGAAGAGGCTTAAGAAGCTGTACTAAAACCATTTGAGGATGACCTTTCTGGAAGAGGTCCCCAGGAATAATTACTCCTCTCTGGCCGCCTGCTGTTTGCTCCTCCCTTTATCCCCAGCAGGACCATGCCCCCGGTGTCTGTTCTTTGGCTGAAGACACCTTCACACTGCACAGGACCACACGGGACACGGCTGATCGTGGCAGCCCTGCGCATATAGCTCTGCCTGTGCATAGCCTGCCGCACATCTTCATGCATCCTGAGCACCGTGATGCTATTAAACTGAAGGGTTTATTATTAAATCCCAGTCACTCTGAAGTAACTGAATTATCCAAGTTTTGGTTGAACCAATTAACTGATATAATACATGACTCTTGCTTTCTTAAATTAAGAGAAGCATCTTGCTTTCTGCTCATGTCTCACTCTGAAAGTGATTTTTTAAACACTTTAATCTAATTAACTTTTTGAGACCGCGCATCTGTTGAAGGAGCTCAGGTGATGAGAATTGGATATTGCTGTATGTGGTGCTAACCAAGGAGAAAAAGGTTGTGAGGATGAGGAGGGGCTTAGAAAAACAATGTCCCTCTTAGGATACACTAGTTTAAGGTCAGGGAGGTCTCGCTGGCTGACCTACTGTTCTAAAATATGGCTGGAAAGACAAAGCAATCAGGGAGAAGTATTTTCAGAACGCACTGGCTATGGCCTTCCTCCACAGAGCAAAGCTAAATAAAAGGGTGCATGCGCCCGAGACCGCAGAAACCCAGCACGAGAGGGAAGCCAAGGATGCGCACACACGCGCACGGACTGACCCCAGCACTTCCCCATCCCAAAGAGCGTTCCCTCAGTCTGCTAGGTGCTCCCTTGGGAGGTTCCCCTGATTTGTTGTGATGCAGCACGGAAGGAGCGTCCTGAGCATCAGTTGTTTTGCACAGGCAGATATTTCAAACCAAAATTGGAACGTGCCCAACGTGGAGCCTGATGCTGCAGAGCTCTGCAAGAGCAGGTAGCAGAGTCCCCGGGAGTCCAGCGTGAATCATCCCCATAGCAATGACCTTGTAAGTGTTCGTTACAGGAAATTACAAGAGTACAGACCTTGATTAGTTCGCTGTGAATTAGACAGCCTTTGTATCGTCTCTTATGGGGACCTGAAGGTAGCACTGGATTACAAAGGGAAAGTAATTGCACTGGCCCGCACAGGCAAGGTGATAAGGAACACAGGTCAAAGTGTGGTGTGTGGTAAATAAAAACTGTATTTAATGTAAATTATCTCCCAGTGTTTCTATCTAGAAATCAACAGTGAATCAGAGGGAAGCATCATGGATTAATTCTAAATGATACTCTAAATGAAAGAAATAAAAAAAAGAAGCAGATTAAATTACACATTCGTTACTAATGTTTACAAACATGAGACTGAATCTTACAACCAACACACTTTAGCTGATTTTGAATTAGGGCAAAAATAGAGGTTTTCTTCTTTTCCTTATTGTGGCATTTGAGCCCCCGCGGTGACGCCCTGGGGCACACACTGATGCTGGTCAAACCACATCACCCAGGGTTTCCTCTGCTGAGCACGTCAGCCCGTAGTGGTCGGGGTAATAAGTGTGCCAGGCTGGGATAAGGTCATAGGAGTCCTGGTGGCACGGCCCACCCGCCCCAGCCTGCCCAGTACAAACCCGTCAGCCCTGACAGTGGACATCCCTATCTAGTCCATCGGTCCTCTCCACTGGGGCTTTAAAGGGGAAATGGGTAAATGCAGCCTCACGCAAGGGTGCTGCCTGGGGCAGTCTCTGTACCCCACACGGGCACCCCACAAAACAGCACTTCCACTGGGTAAGAACAAGGGCAATAAGGGGCCAGGGCCACTCTCCAGGAGCAGCAGAAAGGATCCAGACCTTCTGGCAGGCTGCAGGAGGCAGGAGGAGCAGGATGTCTGCACCATCTTCTCTTCCACAGGACAGCCAGCCCTTCTGCCTAACCCACGGCCACGCAGAAGCCTGGCTGACGTGGCTCCTGCTGGCGAGGGCAATGAGCCACAGATGGAGGGCAGCCCAGGAGTGGGCCTTTGGAGGACACAACGTACATGTGATTGTATGGCCAACTGAGGCAGTGGTTCGGTCAATCTGAACTGACACTGAGGCTGAGGGCACTCTGCTCTCTAAACCCACAAGCTTCCACCCCAGATGGGTCCTCAGAGAGGACTTCACTCCCCCCGAAGCCTGTCCCACCAAATGATTTGCAGTAGAAAAGAGGCAACAAGAGAGGAATGAGGGGCAGTCACATCCCAAATGTAGATGAAATTTGCACTCCCCTGGTATTTTGGGACTCTAGCTAGATGCAAGGATGAGATGAGGGCATTGAGGGCATCTTAGTTGCTCAGCTGCTGCATAAGCAGATTAACTTTACGTGCGGCTGATCCATGGAGAAATGGATCAGCAGGAGTCCCTGACAAAGACAGATTTCTCCCCGACTCACATTCTGCTTGCTCACAGTAAACACACTGGATGATGTTATTTACATGACCTATCTTCTCTTCTTTGACTTGCATCACTTTACTACTCAACCTCCAACCTGGGTTGCAGCCATCCCATTAAATCAGGCCCATTGCTGAAGCAGCCCTGACAGTCAATTTTCTTCCCAATCTCTCTGTTCCCCTCAGGAATGCTCTTGACACCAACCACAGCCCACTGGAAAAATTTAGATTTAGAAGATGGAGAAGTAAACCAATTGCTGTGAAAAGCTCCATCCCTTTTCCTCATCAGAGGAACAAGAACTGAACTTCTAACGTGCCCTCCAGGAAGGAGGGAGTGAGGTTAGGAGGCGTCAGTCCCGCTCTGCTTCCAGGAAGACAGAAGCTGAGTCTTGAAGAGACCCCCTCCTGTCTCTCCCAGTCAGCAACTGCTGCGATGGGCTCCTTGGGGAACTCATGTGTGTGCGATAGGTACTGTAAAGGAAAGTAGGAGGACGCAGGTGAAGGTATCTCCCAGAGAGAGAAAGCAGCTATGGCCGCTCAAGATGTTTCCCTATGTCCACCTGTCCTCCTTTTCCCTCTCCCAGAGCCTGACACGATGCACCTCCTTCAAAGCAGCATTCACAAGGACACCCCCGGTAATGCGGCAGCCTGGCTGCCTCCCATGGCATTTTCCTTTTCTCATTCCCACGCAGTCTAACAGCTTCCCGTGAGAAGCTCCTCGTGGTAATGGCCTGTCTTCAGTGCCCTTCTGATGCTCTGCGTGGTTTGAGTCAGCTCACCCTGAACTGCCGGGCCAGAGCAACTCTGCTGAAGCTAATGGAAATTTACTGCAGCGTATTCAGTGGTTACTCCAGGCTCACACCATGGAAGTGGGAGCACAATTGACCCTCTTGTTCTGCATCTCTTGGCTCAGAGGGCTTAATTAGACTGAACAGTTAAAAAAATAACTGAGTGACGAGAGGGAAGCTATTTGGCACTTAAAGAGCAACAAAAAATTTGAAGCGGGTATGTGGCAGAGGACAAGGAGCAAAGGCAAGAAGAGGAAGAATCCTATTCACACTGGTAAGAAAATAGGAATTTTCTCTGGAAGCATTATTTAAATAATTTGCCACCTAATTTAGCACATCAAAGACTATTCCGATTTTCAGTGCTCTGGATGGACATGGTACTTCAGGCCAGCTCTAACTTCCAAGGACACAAGCACTTCCCTGGACTTAATGGACCCATTTGCTCTTGAAAACAGATCACATTACTGACCTGTGTCAGCTTTTCCTTAAGCTGGCTCGATATTCCTGCTGCCTTTGGGGGAGCATCTACCACAACTTCTGCTTCCATTTCCTTTAAGATTAGAGACCAGGATTAGGATTTTACTACTGACCCAGAAGAGACTTGGGAAGTTGCCTAGTCCACCTTTAAACATGCATCCTGTATGCCATGCCGGCATCTCCAGCGCCTGAGGCTGCTGTAAACCACCCCCACCTGGTCCGTACCCTGGCACATCAGGG
The DNA here is from genome assembly GCA_003993805.1 of Himantopus leucocephalus. Classification (NCBI taxonomy): domain Eukaryota; kingdom Metazoa; phylum Chordata; class Aves; order Charadriiformes; family Recurvirostridae; genus Himantopus; species Himantopus leucocephalus. The sequence goes on along the minus strand of RSEF01000010.1, from coordinate 21,880,135 downwards.
AGCTGGGAGATTGCTGCAAAGAGTTTCATCTTTTGTCCCTCTTCTCCTCCCCTGCACAGGCTGCCTGAGCTCTTCACCACTCTCTGGAAGTTTCCCAGACCAGAGCAGTCCCAGGGAAGATGACCCCTGCATTATGTGATGAGCGTAATGGGAGCAGGGTTGAGTACAGCTCTGTGCTGGAAAGGCAGTAAATATCAACCGTTGCAATGGCTGCTATTTTATTGACACCTAAATTAAATTAGAAATGCACACATTTCACATAATTGAAAATATGTTAATGCACAATGCACACGGACAGTTCTTCTAGTCCCCAGCTCAATAAACTGTTGCTTTTCCTATACTGAAATGCCAATTCCTCTCAGAGCAATAAAGAAAATCTGCCAAAACTCTGATCAGTAGCTTATAATTAAAATCCTGTTTTTTCTACTGTGAAGGAAGAAACAAATACATGAGATTCTCAAGTATGATAATAAGTGTTTTCCAGTCCATCTTTTGTAATAATAATTTGGTTTCTTTTTTGTTTAGAACAAAGGAAGGTGTTCTTAAATTACATGTGGGAATACAAAAGCGTGTTTCAAACTCAGGTCATGGTTTGACACACAGAGCAACAATCTATGATGCTCAATTTGTGGCGTGCTTAGGCTACAAGAAAAAAAAACCACCAACCCCAAAGCCTAACCTAGGAATCATAACTGCAAACTAAATGAGGTGCACAAACAGCAGAAGGAATTGGTCTGTTGAGACAGTGGTACTCCTGCATGCAGACACACAAATCGTAACCACCTGCTTGCAACGAATTACGCTGCGTTGTAGAGCTCTTCCCTTGGAATTGCCATTTCCAATTGACTCCCAGAGGATGAGTGGTAAATAGCAGCAGCCATTTGTGTGTGAGATGGGAAAAGCAAAAGAATTAGCCAGGCTCCAGTACCACTCCTTACGGCCCAGCGAGCTCTCACTGCATCTCTTAATCCTTAATAAGCATTTGGCCTTAATTGCTGATTATATCTTAACCTAGTACTTATGCCATAATTGATGAACATTGTTTGCAGCGGAGTTTTATAGCTCTTCAGTACCGATGGAAAGCCTTGCCTCAGTGCCTGTGCAATTGGATCTTCTGTTCGTGCCGCATGGCGCAGCGGTGCCGGGCACCACCTAGTGCTGAGATGCCAGGCTGTGGCACCGCCGGAGGAGCGCTGCAGACTACGGTGTCCCGTCGCCACTCTACGATGTAACTGTTCCTTGTCAGACCGGCTCTCATCAGCTGGAGCAACAAAATCTTCTCAAAACTTAGGGTCAAACTGCCTTGGGTGCAGTACCGAGCCCCTCTGTAAAACAGGAGTTTGGGGAAGGGGGTAGACAAATTTCAACTTGAGCTTGACGAGCGAGTGGTTTAGGCTGTAAAATGCGGAATATGAACAACTCCTACAGGTTTCCCAGTGACTTCACAGGGCTCCTTATAGGACCGGTTCCAGACACAATAAAGAGAGATTTTGTTAAGTGAACCTTCACAGATTATGGCAAAACAGTTGGGTTTTTTGATGTATAGAGCGGAAGATTCCCTGATGAAGCTGGGGATGCTTAAATGCCTTAAAATCTCGGTCTCAGGCAATTATTAAATTTAGTACGGGCAACTACAAACATAAACCCACCACCTTCCCAACCACTTCATAAATCAATTATTTCAGCAGCACTCATATTATCAAATTAATCTTTTTAAAAAGATGTTTCATGTCTGTTTGAGACCGACACTCAGTTATCAGAAAGTGTCTCAATATAACACAATGTACCAGACAGAAGGGTTTTTTGGAACAAGACAGACTTATATAATGGAGAATTGTCTACTATTATTTTGAACATCATATGAAATAGAGTTAAATTAAGTCTACGATAACTAGCATAGTTTTGCAGATGGAGTCTTTATTAGAAGGCAATTCCAGCAACCATAGTTGAGAAAGGCCTTCATTGTCCTGGGGACAATAAAAATACAGAGTACCTGCCCTTGGAATATATCAATGTACATATTGTGACCATAATCATCTCGGGAAAGTGAGGTAATACATTTTGATACATTTTCTTGAAACTTTAAGGGCATGGTTTGAAACTTGTATGATCCCAGACCCTCTCTAATTGCCACAAATAAATCCAGTAACAATTAGCAATATGTGGATATACTTGTGTGTGACTTCAAGAACAAGCACATACACTCCTGGAGGAAGTGGCTGTATTTGTATTGCCTAAAACATTTTATAAAAACCCTTACAATATTTTTTTAAGATGTTCCAAGAATTTTATTGGCAGCAGTAAGGCCTTTGAAATCTGGCACAGCAATACCCCCTCAAGCTAGAGGCGTCTTTGTCCCATGAAATCTCATTTATATTTAGCAGAGTTAAATTTAAATTATTATTTTCCTTCTCTGCTTGTGTTCCCCAGCAACAAAACAAAAGAGTAATTGAGTATGAGTGTTTTACGAAACCACAACCACACTGTAAGACTAAAGGACCACACCACACTATATTAAAATACTTGTCTTCGCTCTTGCTGAGCCACAGCTGCTGCTTCACAGTGCATGGAACCTCTTCTTCTAGAAGCAGGGAATCCCCCAAAGCTTTCTGCACCTACTCAGGGGCCACAGCTACACCCATCTCCAAGGATTATTTTTTTCCCCCTCTGGGGTCTTTGCAGGATTTACAACCAGCTCTCCTCCTCCTGCGCTGGGCATTGAGCGGCACTCCCTTCTGAAATCTTCCCCCGCGCAGGAGGGAGCACTCAGGTTTTCTACAAGCGGTGTTTTGAGGTGCAGGCTGTAATTTACTCCATCAGGCACAGCGGAATCTCAGCCTTGCGCCTGCTGCAGCTGGGCACGGCGGTGCACGCCAGGCTGCTTTCAACAGCTACTGCACCGACCCGGCTGCAAGTTCATCTCTTTCCAGGGAAATCTGGAGCAACGCTTTCCCCTTTCTGCAACCACTCCTGCTCCAGGGGAAAAGGGGCATTTTTGCCTCTCGCCTGCCCAGCTCGGTTTGCACGTCCCAGGAGTTCCTCTGGGAGGAGTTGAACGCAGCAGCCAGCCTCGGCTGCCAGAGACTCGGCTTCTCTCCGAAGCTCAGGTATAAACCCCTTTCCAGTGCGACACTCACTCTTTGTTTCCCACACAGACAGGTCTTGGGTGTTATATTGCAGACAGGGAATCCAAATCAATGCTTTGCCTTTTCAGTAAGTATTCACTCCTATAGGAGTTCCTGCCAACATCTGTGTTTTTCATCCTTGCTGCAAATGTCATCTGTTATTAAAGGAATTTCACAGGCCCCGCAGAGCTGCATACATAGCTGTGACTGCTTCTATTAAAAAAGAAAACAAACTTACTGATGGGGAAATGCTATTTTGAGAAAACACCTTTTTTCAAAATGCCAGACTCTGCACTGAATCTCCCCAGCTGCTTCTCAGGAACAGATGTGCTTCCTGCTCCTGACCTGGAGAGGAGCTTCAAGCCAAACACTATTCCCTGGATACAGGTGTACTCTTCAGACTAGGGTTTTTTTCAGAAAGTGCTGCCATTTGATGAGTCAATCCCAGATGTTCCTTGGCTTGTTTTCACAATGCAACATGTTATAAGAGATTAATTCTGATACCTCACTCCAAATTACTTATGCTCAGAAAGATTTCCAAATCTCAGATGTCCATGAATAAACTTAATACCATTTCAGCTATAAAAAAAAGTACTGATTCTGCTGTGCCTTCTTTTCAAGTTGTTCCAAGTGCCATCTTTATCCTTAAGAGAAAAAAGCAAACATTTTCCTTAGAAGTCAACATGCCTTAATTGTCTTCCGCCGCCAAAGTTACATTTTATTTCAGAGATGGGAAAAGATGTAGCTGAGACGCTTACGAACCAAAATCAGAACCAAGAAAGTGGTTCTGTGCCTCCTGGTCCCCCTCTGCCAAGATTCCTTACCTTGACCCAGTTATCACAATACATCTAGTCTTTCTTCCCCCACCCTTCTGTTTTCTTTCCAGCTTTCCCTCCCATTTCTTTTTTTCCCTGTAAGTATTTGATTTGGTTTGCATAGCTTTAATTCCCACTGCATGTTGCCCTCCGTCCCTATAAAACCTTTGCTGAGTAAATCTACCCAAGGACGTGCCACAAAGAGAAGCCTGAACGGATGGGCTGCCTGTCTGACCTCACACTCAGTAGTTCCCCTTCTTGTAGTTACTCCAAGGATAAAAGATGCTTTTGATGCATGACAGGAGTGTCTATACAGTTGTTCAAATACAGCAAACTAACTAAAAATAAGGCAGAAAAAGCAGCAGCACAGAATTTGACTAGCCAATATGCATTACACTTGTGACATGCACACGTATGTGCCGGTACACCTGTGCGCATGGATGTGAAGACATGAGCTTCTGTAGCTTTTTTCTCTTCTTTTTACACACTCTCTAACAGTAACAGCCTGCTCCTCCGTGCTCTCTGAAACCATACAAGGGAAGTAGCACATGAGCTTTCTGAAGGCAGTGGAAGAATGGGAGCCATTTGTGATTTTGACAAGATAGATCATTTTATCCATAACGGACATGAAGTCTCTTCCAAGACAGATGTCGTTAATAAACCTCAAAAATATAGTTTAATCTGTCTTCTTGTTGTAATGAGTTTTGATAAAATCTCAAATGAAGAAGGAGCTGTCAGGAAAGTATACAATTACTCTAATACAGCATCAGACGATAAGGTGTACGAGCAAACTGATGTAAACAGAAGTGTGCCCATGATATATAATTATATGTCACTATTTCTTCATCTTTATGCTTTGTTGTTTTGCTTTAAGAGGAATGTCTTGCCTTTTTGTTGAGTGCTGTGTAAGTGTACAGTGCTAGATACACTCACTTGAATATATATTTACAGTGTTGATTTTGAGATAGACTGCTGTTGAGTTTAATTAAAATATGTAGTTTACCTGTGCCCCAACTTAACAAAGTTTTATATGAACAGACCATAAAAGTTACTGCTTTCAAACCTGAAGACAAACCAATGAGACAACGGTAATCAAAATACCAGTAGCTGCTCAACCCAGAAATGGTAAACAATGGGTTTCAAAGATTCACATTTCTGTGACATATGCCTTTCTCAAGCTGAGAGCAATCCAGCCTGTGACTGCATGCAGGGGCAACCCACCCCTAAAGAGATCTCAAAAGGATGCTCCAAAATGGCTGCTCACAGGTACTTACAAAATATGCTGAAATTAAAACTAACTGTTCTATTCCTAACTACTATTCCTGCAAATGAGCAATCAAAATGCTTAATAGATACAGCTCTAACATAAGTAGGTGGCAGCCACTTTGCAAGACAACTGTACTTTACGCATCTATCTCATCCACCAGCTGAAACAATCATATTGAAAAAACCCCAGCCCATTCCCCTGCTAGAGCGCTATTTTGGTATTAATAGCTTGCTACTTTAACTGTAGTCTTACAAATCTACATGGAAATGTTAGTAGGCTCTGCTGCTCATTTTGACAGTTGTTCAGCTTACCAACAGATGGAGTATGTTAATCAGTTTTTAAAGTATATGCTAAAAGTCTGGGCTAATTTAAGTTCTGTATTCAGAATGTTTGCAAAAAATACAAACTTGTAATATATGCAAAAAAAAAAAGCTTCATTCTGCTGCAGTTGGAAGGAAACGGATCTTAGAATATTAATTATATACTTTTAAAATCACTAGTTTTCTGTAATACTGAATAGAGTATTAAATCAGCATGTTCTCTTATGCAGTTTTCACTATTCTATATATAATTATATATAAAAATTTTAACTCTACAGTGGTATTTCCACTATTTAAAAAGAGGAAAAAAGTCTGGAGTGAGTCAGAACAGCCCAGCCAAGACACACAAAATGAAGTCCCAGAAGGCAATTCAGCCTAGGAATATTTTCTTAAGGCTCATCTTATTAACAGAGGAACAATTCAAGCAAATGAATGCAGCTCTAGATCTTTGGCCACAGCTGGACCCGATACACTGCAGTCAGAGCTGATGGAAACAAATGCCAGCCCCACCAAGGTGGCCCTGAGGGGAGGCTCTTCAATGCCACCCCAGCATCCCCTGCCTCCTCCTGCTGCCCCAGTTTCTGGAAACCCCGCTGCTTGTGGTGGCTGGTGGGTGGGTGAGCATCTCTTCCCCAGGCTCAGAATCCCAAATCTCATTCTCCGATGTACTTCACTAAAATTACTTTCCTCAAAATCCTTGTGATCTTCCGGCCAAACCAGTTACCTCCATTCTCTAAACCGGCCTTAACTGCCCTGCCCAGCCTCACCCGGATCCCACCCACATCCTCCCCATGGGCTGGGAGCTCCATTTAAGATGAGACCTGGGTATTATCTACTCTGCTTGGTCTATACCTCAGACCCCGTCTCTAGCTCTGCCACCTAACCGTTCACAAACAGGATTCCGGGTCTCCCTCACCACCTTGCCCTGCCTGGGACTGCCAGAGGAGCGTGCTGCTGCTCCCGCTCTGCCCAGGCACCCTGGGACTGCACCGTGCTGGTGAGGGCTGCTCGCACCTCAGCCTGCCTTCTGCTGCTCCCTGACAACCTACTCCTCAATCATTGTCATTCTCAGATACAATTTTCTTGGATGCTGATAACTTACTGATTTTCTTTTTCTATCAGCACCTGTTTTCTTCTGCCTGAACTCAAATCTAAGCCGATCTTTCTGACAGTTCTTCCTGAATGTCCAACTATTGTCTTTTATAGAGTGCTTTTTCTCTTAGCTTTGAATTAGATTATGCACAAAAAATAAACAAATATATCTAATCTTCTTTTTTGTTTAAAAACTTGCTTCAGATTCTGAAGGGATCAAAATACTTGACTAGAACAACAACTCAGACTTTTTTGTTGGTTTAAACAATAAAAATGTCATGGCAATAACAATACAGAACACTAGTTCTAAAAATACCACGTGTGGGGCTCTTACAATTTCCAGCTTCACAGTAGAAGTAAAAAAAGGGAAATAAATAGTCAGCAATGCCTTTGCAAAGTAAAATGTCTGAAGGGAAAAAGAAAATCAAATGTGTATTACGCATTTCATCAGCAAAACCATCCTACTTAGCGAAACCAACCAAAGAGAACGTCTGTGACTTGCCTGTAAATGCTGTGGAAGAATCTGATGCCTAAGCAGCTTTGGAGAAGCTCTGTGCATGCAATGCAGAAGGCTGCGCCAGGCAACAGCCTGGGGAGTTTCAGGTACTTGTAAGTCAGCGTGCATATTCTTGAAAGTCAGTAAGCCTTTTAGGAACTTCACTGCCTGCCAGTTCATCACTAGATACGCCCTCGGTCCATACGAGGAACTAATGAAATGTGTTTTCCCCCTCGACCTGTCTAGTCTTAGAGCGTCCAGAAGCATCTGATTTCTCAGTTACCCTTTTTACCACCGTAGGCATTTTTCCAGTGCATGATCGTTTTCTAACACAGTATGCCCTCAGCTGAGAGTGACTGCTACATCTAAAATATTTTTAAATGTTTTCGGCTCACCACAGTACTGATTAATAGACCAGGAGAGAGGATGCATTTTTCAGGTTATTAGCATTCAGGCCTTGATTATGAAATGCAGGGCACGCAAGAGGAATACATTGTTCTAGGCAGTAACAGTACATAGATCAAAACAGCAGTTTCTTAGCTTATGAGGTTACTTTGAATGATTTCTTTGGTTACAAGGGCTCACACGCTGCAGCTTATACTCCTCTACAGTTACCAGTCAGTCCTAACCATTCTTCCTTGGAAAACTGAACACCTTCCAGAACACCTATAATTTTACATTATCAAATCTCTCCACACTTTTGTAACTCCCTAGTAATGCTAACAGAAACTTAATTCAATTAAATCAATTCGTTTTTCTTCTCTGTGACGTACAAAAAAATCTATAAATACTGGCTGCATTACTTTTTCATGATTATCTTAATGAATATGCTGTAAGAGTTTGCTATTTTATTGCTATTCATTTGTTAAATAACACTTGTATATATTAATATTATCAGCAGCAGACAATGGGTCTACAGAACCTCAGCAAATGGCAAACCTTGGCTGAAGAGACTCCAGGGTAAGTTCTGAATCTCAAATGAACACATCTTCCCTCTGCAGTTTCCCTCTCCCCTCCGGACTTCACAGCCTGGCAAGGAAAAGCTGTTCCAAACTGGAACTTTTTGATTGCTGCAGCACTTACGTACCAAGAGCCGCACTTGCCACTGCAGGAGTACCATCACGGACAGTGTGTTTCCACACCTGGTTACACGATCTGTCAGTCATCGTCAATGTTCTTTATGCTTCACTGTTTCTTCCGGACTCTACGCTCCCTAGACACCTCATTCATCCCCAAGAGGACCATGTCCCAGGGGTGGTTTTGCATAGCTTTACGCTTTGCTATCAGTCCCCAGAAATACATTCCTGTAGGAAAGGCCACACAATGTCACCAGGAAGGTCCCTCTGTTCCCTGCGCAGCGAGGAGCAAATGCTTAAGAGCAGAAATACCCAGTGACCCTTTGCCTCATGTACCCTCTAAGTGGTTTAGGTTAGGAACACAGTTTGAATCTCAACCATGTGTTTAGCAGTCCTTGAGGAACTGTTCCTCTACTGATTTACGTAACACTTTTTAAAATTCATTTGTATTTTTGACCTCCACAACACAGCAGTGATGATGCACAATTAAATTGTGCAGTGTGTGGGAAAAGTATGTCCTCTTTAATCCTGCTGCCTGGTAATTTCACCCAGTGCCTGTTAGTTGTACTGGCAAAAGAAACACTAAATAATCTTTCCTATTCACCTTCTCCACACCACTCATCATTTTAAATATCATTACCACAGTTCTTCTCCCTGTCCTCCTTTCCCAACTTCCTAGCTATCTCCTCGAACAAAAGCCATTCAACACCTTTGATCACCCCTCATTTCATAACCTTTTTATAACCTTGCGATCGGAACCACCGCGTTCATGATCCAGAAGAGCAGTGAAAATTCATACACTGACAGGATCTTCCATTTTATTCTTAATTTATATCTTGCCAGTTCCCAGCATTTACTTCACTTTCCCTGCCCCCTTTTTTTTAACACCCGTGAGGATAAAGGAGATGTTATCAGAGAGCGCTAAGATTCCACCGCGTATGTGGCATTGTGATAATTTTCTTTCTCCCATATGCATTATTTGACATTTATCAAAATTGAATTCCTCTGCTGTTCCATTTACTCAGTTACCCAGTGTCATGAAATTCAGTAACCCTTTCTAGTCAGCTTCACTTCTGATTATCATGAAAAATGACATATAACTCCCACAAACTGCATTGCCTTGCTAGTAATTTTTTTCCTCAGAACAGTTATGAATATGTGGAAAAAGACAGGTCACAAACTGTCACTAGCAAACAAGTTACTTCCTCCATTCTTCCTAGCTTTTATCTAACTGCTAATCCATGAGCAAACATTTCCTCTTACTTTATAGCTTAACAGTTCAAGAACCTTTGGGAAGGGACCTCAAGAAAACCTTCTTAAAAATTCAAGTGCATTGTGATGATCAAATCAACCGCAAGCATTTGCTTTTTGTCTCCTTCAGAAATCTCCAATAAGATCTGGAGAATGGACCTTCCTCTGAAAGAGCTACGCTGGCTCTCTCCAAATACGCCACGTGCATACCTGACACTTTCTAGTGCTCTAGTGTTTGACTCTTTCTAGCACCCGAAGCTTGGGACAACCCACCTGCTCAGGCTTCTCTTTTGTAGTTCTTCAGGTCGCTCCTGAGGAGATCAGTTAAACCAGCGTCCTGGCCACCCAGATGGAATGACTGCTAGCAGCTAAGTAGCGTTACCTCCGAGTTCCTTTAAAATCTTCTGTTCTGGTCCCAAATATCTCGTCAGTCACTTCGAAACTTCAATTGCACTGACATTTCCAGTTCCTCTGACATACACCCACCCCAAGAAAAGGCTCTGTTCTGAGGAGAATCTTCGGCAGTGAATAGAAATGCAGCATCTTTTCTGCTACAGCCTTATTTCTCCTTGATCACTTCTTTTTACGCTTTTGCTGAAGCTGGTAAGATGGCAGGTGATCAGATAGCAATTCTAATGAATGTGAGTATTTCTGTATGCCTTCAGCAAGTTTCTCTTTGAGGTCATTCTGGCTGCCACACAGTAGTTCTACATTTAACTTGACAGATTGCCTTTTCTATTTTCTTTGTTTGGACACAACTTCTGCTTCCTGGAAAGATGGCTTTTAACGTTAAATAGCCTCTCCAGGTCCGGTAAAGTACACTGTTATTTCTGAGACCTTCTAGAGTGTTTTGATAAGTGACCTGCCCCTGGGCTGAGTTTCTAATGCTCTGTCTTGATGCAATCTCCTCATTGCAACCCCTTAAACACTTCTCTTTTGACAAACCTCCTTGTTTCACATAGCTCCCCTTTCCAAGGTTAAACATTAATATTGCATATTTTGACTTTTTTTATTTCTACAAGGGTGCTACATTTGAATACCTTATGGCTACTCTTACAGAGCAGCTTTTTAATAGAAAGATCTGGAAGCACAAAGGTTTTGATATAATCCCAAACACATTTTCTTCTTTGCGTCCTTCAGTTTCTCCAAGGTAAGTGTGGTGTTTAAAACTTAGTTCTTGTGCTTGCATTGTGTTTCACGACGCAGCTATGCAGTGTGCACAAGCCAATGGCTCACAGTGATGAGGCCAAGAGCCAAAGAAGCCAAGACAAACCGTTCTGAAGGACTAGCCAAGATACCGGTCAGAGGTTGAGCTGAAGATGCCAGAGAGATATGTTATTCCAAGACACAAGATTACAGTCAGAAGCTCAGGAAGAGGGAGCAGGAATATGGCCTTTCCAACCAGGAAAAGACTAGACTAGGACTGGATCACGGGGCCTGGAAGATGGCTGAAATTAAATGGCAAATTAATTGGAAAAAGAAAACTGCCTGGTATTGCCTCACCTCCCAGATATGCAAAGGCAACCACAAAAAACGTGCCAGGGCCAGTTCTTCCCCAGGCTCACGCAGCTCCCTGTTGTGATGGAGATCGCTTGCTGCCAGCTATGGCTGGGAGCTCACACAGAGCCTGACACAAACGCCTTTAACGGGAGAGGGGGAAGTATCACTGAGCACTACGTGAAGAGAGATTTCTGAGCAGACTTTTACAGGTTGGTAAGAAAGCGACCTCTATGAAATCCAGGTGTAGTCCTGAGTTCAAATATGTTATATTGTATTTACGTTATTTAGACAAACATTTCCTTTCTCACAGTGTCCGGGTTTGCACAGAGTAACTGTATCCAGAGAGAACAAGCTTCACAGAGCGGACTCAAAAACCTGTAACTATCTAGCTTCACTATGAAGTAAAATTTGCAACACTCGATTTAGAATGTGAATCTACACCGCCATCTGCAGAAAGCAGATTGGCAAATTAATTGGCTACCAGCACAGCAGCGATTAAAAGTGCCAAAATGCAAATATTGGGATGCAAGTACGGTACAGAATCAGGTGGAAAAGAGAAAGAGATATATGTGCCATGACACCATTACCACAGCCGGCAGATTCTGCACAACGTATGCCGTATCTCAGGAAAGGAATGCATTTTATACTTTATTCCTTAAAGGCTGTTCTCTTCCCTCCTTTTAGAAGGGAAACTGATCCCTTTCTGTTTCTCCCACGTCCTCTCAACACCATTTCGCAGCTCGGCAGTACGGTGACTGCATCATGCATGCGCTGTACCACAGCACCGCAGTCCAAACCCCTTCTCCTGTCTGAGGTGCTTGGCCACCAGAGTGCAGCAGAATTATTACTTAAATCCTGTCACGAGGGGGTTGGGCGGAAGTCTCTGAGGTAGTAGACATTTGCATGCCGGACTTTGTGTGCTCTCTCACCTCGCAGGTGAGAAAGCGGCCGCGGCTCCTACAGCACTGAGCCGACCCACGGCCTGAGCGCGGCCGCCAGCTCCGCCTTCCGGGCCAGGCCCACCCCCTTCCCCCACCGTGAGGGGTACGTGGCACAGCGATAAAAGAGATTAATGGCTTGTGACGCAATCTCATTAAGAATCAATGCTTTATCCGAGTACTCCTTATAGAACAAAGCACTGATTTCCTCACATAGTTTCTTAGATGCGCTGTTTCCTCAGGAAACACCTTCCAGGAGAAGCGCTGAGCCTCCTGCTCTGCCTCTCCCCCCCCGCCCCCAGCCGCCCGTTATTTCGCCCCAGCGGCCCAAGAGGCGGCTCTCTGGGGCGCCGGTGCCGCCGGGGAGTGCTGTGTGGGTGGGTGTGTGTGTGTGTGTACCACCGGCGGTGCCCCCCGCCGGCCCCGCCGCGCCCCCCCGCTCCCCCGGCCACGGCAGAAAATGGCGCCCCGCCGGCGGCGGGGGGCTGAGCTCTCGCGAGAGCTCGCCGGGCTGTTCTCGCGAGAGGCGGCCGGCGGAAGGGGCGGGGCGGGGCGGCCGGGCCCGGTGCCGGCCGGCGAGGTGGGCGGCGCGGCGCGGTGCGGCCCTGTCCCTCCCCGCGGGGCGGGAGCGGCGCCTGGGCCGGCCACGGCAGCGCGGGCAGAGCCCTGCCCCCGGCGCGGCGTCCCCTCGCCCCGCTCCTCTCCGCGCAGCCCGCTCTCCTCTCGGCTCCCCTCCCTACCCCCGCCGCCCTCAGGCCCCTCCGCCGCCGGGGATGCGCCCGGCCCCCCGGGGCAGCGAGGCGCCCTGAGCAGCCTTCCAGCCCCCCCGGCCCTGCTTCTCCCCTCTCGGCTGCGGGCGGAGGCGGTGAGCGGGTGAAGCCCCCCCCGCGCCCGGCGGCTTCCCCCATGGTGGGCTTCGGGGCCAACCGGAGGGGCGGCCGTCTGCCTTCCCTCGTCTTCGTGGCGCTGCTGGTGGTGATCGCCATCCTCGCCTTCAACTGCTGGAACGCCTCGTCCCGCCAGGCCCTGCTGCAGGAGGAGGTGGCGGAGCTGCAGAGCCAGGCCAAGCGCACCGAGGTGGCCCGGGGCCGCCTGGAGAAGAGGAACTCGGACCTGATGGGCAAGGTGGACTCCCACAAGAAGCAGCTGGAGCAGAAGGAGGCCGACTACAGCCAGCTGAGCAGCCAGCTGCAGGCCAGGGACGGCCAGGTGAAGAAGTGCGAGGACAGCAAGGTAAAGCGGAGGGGTCGGGGGGCTCGGCGGGAGGGTCCCCCGGCGCCCTGCGGGGGTGGCTCTGCCTGGGGGGCACCGCTCGCACTCGCCCGGCCGTGGCCGGTGGCCCTGCGGCGTCTGCAGCCCGGCCTGGGCGTGAAACAAGCCCCCGAAGGCACCGCTCTGCCAGAGCCGCTGCCTTGGCTTCGGCTGCTGTCGAGACGTTTGCAGTACGCTCGGGTGTCTGAGGGCATCCCAGGAAAGAGCTGAAAATGTCCAGCAAAAGCAGCGTGGGTGCTAGCCGGGAAAACGCTGAGAGCTCGCTGTTTTCCAGATGGCTATTTTCAAATATGTGGTTTTTTTGAGATCTCCTCCTCTGATGAGATTATTTGATCTTTTGTGATCAGTCAAAAAGCTACACGCAGCCTTAAAACTACAGTTTGCTCGGCCTCAAGGGAGATGAAACAAATACAACGTTCAGGTATAGCACCCCCGAGCTTGCCTCTCTCCAGAAGCCTTGCACATCAGGGGCTGGTTCTTATGCAGCTGGTATATCCTTGAAAAAAAATAAATTCCTGCTGCTAACATAACGTGCCGTTTTCATTCGCTGCAAAGAGACAAGCTACTACACAATTCAGCTTGCCCTTTTATGTGGAGGGGGCCTGGGGATCCCTTTTGTTGTGGAAGGGAAAATGAGTGAGTGCATCAACTTTTCACTGTTCCACTTTCATAATCCTCACAGGCAACTCTTCACAAAGGAGTTAAGCAGACAAGTTCTTTTACGCGGTCGTGTATGGTAGCATGTACTCTATTTGCATGCAGTTCCTAATTCTGCTAATTGAACACTATCACAGTAGGATTTACAGAAATATCACACTTGAGCTTATTACTGGCTGAGTTTGTTTTTCTGGCCCTTTCATATCACACATTTGATGAGCAGTATAAGAAAATGCATTTAATTGTCACAGAAAAACTGAATACATACATGTCTCGTTACAGAATCAGACTCCTTCAAATTGACTTAGTTTGTGTTCAAGTTATGTTTTATTTCCTACTGAAGCATTAAAATTAAGCCATTTGTGTGTTCAGCAAACATGATTTTTTAATTTCTTAATTTTTTTCTGAGATTGGGATAAAAAGCCTGATTAGATATGTAATGGTGGATACTGGTGCTCTCCATTGGAAATAAATGCAACTAACACCATTGTGATTAAAAATACTGCGATACTATAAAAATCTAGTTTGATTTACAAGTAAGTATTCTATACAGATATCAAAATAGTTAAGTCTGAGTAAGACAAGCTGAACTCAAAGCAGTTAGGCTTTAACAAAGAAACAAAGATGCTTCCCCTTGTAAATGACAGAAAACTGGTGGTTTTCTGAAGTGTTGGGGGGTTTGTTTTGGGGTTTCTTGTGGTTTTGTGTTTGGTTTTTTTTTAATTGAACTTTTGTGTGCAAATAGAAGGCAAGTAGGTTTACTTGTTTGTTGCCCTCCTCAATAAACGCAAGCATCCAAAAAGATGGTAGTAGCTTGGAAACACAGGAGGTGGTCAGTCGGGGCACAGGGTTGGAACGCCCTTTCCCAGGCTGTTGAGGATAGTAAAGTAACAGGAGTTCACAGCCAGACCGGACACGTTAATGGAGGAAGTCTGCTGAAGGTTGATAAATGCATTGAAACTGCCTCCAAGCTGCAGACTGTTGGAGAAGTGGCTAAGGATATTCAAGGGAAGTAATATAGGTGGGTATTTGTAGTATGGCTGTTCTTTATGTAGGTGAAGTTGATTTTTGTGTGCCCGTTATTTAGCCTGTGTTTATAGGGCAATGAACTTGTTTCATTATTGTAACTGACTGACAGGTGTAAAACTCCACTAGTGGTATTCAAGTAAGCTATCAATTACTGGGCTGCATGGCAAGGCTTGCTTTTAATACAAGAAATTTGTATTATTTTTTTTTTAAATCTGTGATGTTTTACTGTAGGACACCAGGAGAGAAAATGCAAGTGCTAGGTCAGGCTGTCTAGCAAGGGTTACTGGAAGGCAGAGCCCACTGTGATGTGCAGGATACAAACTGAGATGCTGTTGAGCTGCAGCTGCCTGCTGACCACTTCGTTGCTCTCCACGGATCTGGCTGGGCTTTGAACGCTCAAAGTCTGGCATCTCATAGGGCAGAGCAGGAGGGGAGCAAGAGAAATGTGACTAGTAAACCTCACAAATTAATTTTATCATTAATTGTATGCATACTGCAGTATATGCTCTGTATCTTCGTTCTTTGTTCCAGAAGCTGCCATTTAGGGTCATGTGAGCTAGTGGCTTTTGCATACCCTCTCTTCTTGTGTAGAAAATGTTCAATGTGCCTTAATAGGCAAGAATAGCAGTATGTTTTATCAATAACCAGTCACTGTCCCTTTCACTTTTTCCTCCCATGTGAGCTACTGTCATGTTCTCAGTGGCAAAAATCCTGTTTTTTTTTTTAAACACCCCTTTAAGTGACTGTGCTTTAGAGAATAAAGCTCTGTTTTGGAGAATAAACAACTGTTAAAAAAAAAAAAAGTGAGTAGTAGGCATAAAGAGTTTGACCAAAAAAGGCTTGACTGGTAATTTTTTTTCCTCTCAAAATGGAATTTGTCAAGGATGTTCTTTGAACGAACTCTTTTTTTGCCAATGATCTTACTCCATTTGTGAAATGCAGGAGCTGTAATAAAACACTGACACTGGTAATTCCCAGGGTATCAAGTGATCAGAACAGATCTGGGCTTATTTCATAGAAAACTCACTTGAAAGATGCTACTCTAGTGGTTATGGTGTCAGTTCTGCTTTATGCTCCTTTGTCTTCATAAGAGATCCTTTGCCTAGTGGTCATGTAAATCAAGTGTGCATTTCCCCAGCGTTGGGGTAACTTGAATTTTTGCAGGCAGCTTCCTCCGAGCTCAGTGCTATCTGTAGTCAAGCCCCAGCCCTGGTCTCTCCTCCCTCCCCCGGCATGCGTAATGAGCCATTCATACTGCACCAGAATATTGTTTGCTCTTATGAGCAAATGTAGAAGCGTGACCTAGTGTTTTGTGCTTAAAAGAAAAGAAAAAGCATGAGTTATGGGGGATTCTCCTCTCCTATCGCCCTGTGCTCATCTTGATGAGCTCCTGATGGTCTGCTCGACCTCGGGACAATCCAGAGGAGTTCTCTTTTGGAGCTCCTTCTGGGAGGTGAGCAGCGGTGGTGATTGCCCTGGTGTATGGGGAGGTGGTGCGGGCAGAGTTACCATTAGTTTCCTGAGTATTTCATGCTGTTTTGCAGCATACCATGAGGATACTTTTTTTTTTTATAGCTTGACACATCCCATTGCAACAAGCACAATAAAATGATTGAATGGCAGGAATTTGTGGTGGAGAGCTTCCAAATGGCAACCATCCAGCGAGTAGGGGCTGGTAGCTCCGTATTTGCTATTGCAGCTCTCGGGAGCGTGCCTTTCTCATGCCAAAGCTATTGCTGGCACAGCCAGGTGTGGAATACAGCCCTGCCCCTTAGCTGATGCTGAGAAATGGTGCTTCATAGGACGAAACTGTTTAGTAAACCATCCTTGAGAGCAGCTGGTTATGTTCTTTGTTGCCAAAACTCAGTTTGCAAAGCTGTAGTTTTACAGTGGTGTGTTGAGTGCATCTTCCAATCTTTCTGCACGTTCCTGATGATGACAGTGTCATCTCCGACGCTGTACTTGTCACTTGATGACTGCATTGCCTGTTCTGAAAAAGGCAGTTGACAATAGAAGAAAGGTCATGGAATTGTGGCATATAGACCCTTGTGCAAACAGACTTTTAAATGGCTTTCTGGTGCTGTTCCAGCCCTAGCAATGCGTTGGGAATGCCCAGGCTGGGAAGCTGCACAGCGGAGTATGGACACCTGCTCACGCTGATTCAACAGGCAATTTGGAGGGTGTTCTTGGTAGATAAAGAAATGACTCGCAGGGAAATATGGGTGGATGTTTACAGTTTACCACGTATTTCATTGGGAAGCAATACCACCTGTGTTCTGTCGTGCCACAGAGATAAGCTTCAGCATTTATATCGTTTTTTCCTTCCAGTGCCCTTCATTATACGACAAGACTGTTAACAATTCAGACAGCACGGGAAGGTTGCCTTGCATGTACATAGCTCCAGCGTGCACAGGAGTTTTGATGTTTTTTTCCTGTGCAGAGCTCTTTGGATTACAGAGAATTTCTTTTATACGTCCCAACTGCTTTGGAAAGGATCTGAGAAGTCACTGAGAAACATGAACAGTACAAATAAGACTAGACTCGAGGAGGACACAGCTCAGAAAGAACTGGACTTGCGCCATGGTTTGTGGAGTGTTTTTTTGCATGTGTAGGTGGAACAGATCCCATGAATCATAAAAAAGCTTCTTCTCATTCCATCCTTCAGATGAGGGACATTTGCTGTCAGCTAAGCTGTTTTGGATATAAATTCTGTCACTTTTCTCTCAAACTCAAAATTGCCAAAGTGGAAGATTGATTTGAAGACAGCATCAGTTTTATCACCCAAACTCCCGTTAACAGACAGGCAAACCCTCCCCCAGCCCCTTGCTAGTCGGGTGTTTTAGAGGACGAGCCAGAGCAAGCCAGTAGGAAGGCTTCATGTATTCTGAACTCTGGTAGATGAAGGTTTGAAAACAGAACCCGCTACTTCCCAGGATCTCCTTTGTTTGTAGACTTAGTGGGTTCTGAGAAAGAACTGCATTAGAGCGGAAGATGGGAAAAATTTGGTTGTTATTGCCAGTGGCTTTGCAACATAGAGAAATATGCTCTTTTTTTTTTTAATTAATGCTCAACAAATCACTCCTTTTATGTCTCCCCTGCCCTGGTGTCTGTTCGATGGAGAGCTGGCAAGATGGGCGCCTGTTGGAATAGAAACTCTTGGTGCTTACTTTTGTCTTGTGCTTCTGTGGGAAGTCCCCAGCCCAGGGGTTACTGGTGCTTTCGAAATCGAGCATGGGAAGTCCAAGCCAGGCTTTCATCTGACCAAGCCTTGTTCTTTGTGCATCCTGTAGCTACAGTGCCTTAAATGTCTTGGTGGGCAGAGCGCCTGTGTAAGGGCTTCTCCAGCGCGTGGCTCTGACCTGCTCCTTAGAGGAGTCCTCTTGGGTGTTTTTATGTTGTATCCTATTTCAGAGCAATATGGTCAGGGTTCTCAGGTTACCAAAAGATTGCATCATCTGCCATTCTTGCTTTTTTTTTGGGAAAAGCCTGGTGAAGTGCCTGGGCGTTTACCCCATACGTGTTGGAGTCGGAGCCGTTGCGGCGGTGCCTCTCCACACTCCAGAAACCCTCTTGGCTCGTGTCCTCGGCCCTGGGCAGGGTTTGCTGCCAGCGCTGCCCGTGTGCGCGTCTGCTAGGGATGAGCAGGATACTGCAGTCCGGCACAACCGAAACTCTCCTCCGAGCACTGTTTCCTCAGGAGCCTCTATTATGCGCCTGGAGCTGTTGGATGCGTGCCTCCGTGTACACTCTGTTCTGCGGAACATCACGATTCCAGCAGTTCTTGTATGGCCCTAGTTCCTACAGTTGTAAATGCCTCCCTCAACCCATACGGGACAAACTGAATCAGACAGCCCCGGGTTTGAGTGCCGCTCTTAAAAACAAAAACATTACATGAAACGCTTTTAAAGAAATGAATAATTTGATAAAAGGGAGGGTAGAGGTGGGTGGAGGAAGTCTTAAAATAAGGGCATATGTCTTTTGTTTGTTTTGGCAGGAAATGTAGGTAACTGACTCAGACGCTGAGCTTCAGAATCTGTGTGGGAATTGAAATAGCCTCTGTGTGTGTGTGTGTCCCCCGCGCCAGAGTAGGTGTGCTTGTGCTTCATCTTGGTATTCCGAGAGGCAATTCTGACCTTGTAACCCAAGAATGCCAGCCCTCTTTCAGCACCCTTTCCACAGTTACCGTTTATATCGGTCATAAAACTACAAGAAAAATAATGAGAGCGTCAGTGTTCCCTGAGGATGGCTGTGGATTTTTTCACCCTTTCTCAGTATGTTCTTTGTGTGCATCTTTCTGTTCATTTCTGCTATTTGTTCTCTTTACATATGTCTTCATGTAAGAACAAGACAAAGCATCTTTACTTACTGACTTTGTGCACATGCATTTTTTATTTATTGTAACTGCTATTTTTTTCCTTACTAAAAATACCAAATTAAAAGCTGTTGTGGAAGTCTACTGGTGTCAGATTCTCTCTTAAAAATACAACGTGTATTATGAATATTGGGTAGAATCACATAAAAAATTTACTTTAAATATACATTAGGTAAAAATTGTTTTAGCTAATGATGCCGCGTGTTTATTTTCAGACACTTATGCTTTGACATTGGGAATTCACTGTCTCCTCCTGCAGGATCAGAATGCAGTGTGTTTATTGTAGTCCTGACAGAATCTACCTTTTTGATAGAAATATGTTCTGGAAATAAATTTAAGTCCTTGCTGGCAAAGCCTAAATACAGTGTTTAGGTTGGTGATATCACATAGATAGCTAAATAGACATTACTTATATTTACCAGAACTTTGTATGTGTCATTCTGATAATCCTTTACACACATTGTCTTTACAATGCAAACAAATGCACCTGAGTCTTCACAGTCTAAGCCCTCTCTAACCTGCTGATTGTCAATATTGATAGAACCATTTCTTCCTTTCAGATTAAGCTGCAGAACAACGTATCATATCAGATGGCAGACATACATCGCTTAAAGGGTAAGGGGTTTATGGCCAAAAGGTGATTTGGCAGACTGTGAAGTTGTGTGGTTTTGAGCTGCCTAAGTACTGCAGAATACATTTTAAGTGAAAGATAAGTGGTGCTGGAACATCACATAATGTGAAATTTCGTTCTATTTGTTTATTGCCTAGTCTGGATAAGTGTAGGGTTGGCTCTTGTAGACTTTGCTCTACTGTCTGCAGGAAGAACGTGTATTCTGGCACTGCTTACTTCCAAGATATTAGAAACATTTTTCATGACCAAACACACAATTTAGTATAGTTTGGATCAGTAATGTTGTGATACTTACACTGGGTTAGAAAAAGTCCAGAAAACCTCTTTTAAGGCTGTGATATACAGGCATGATTACTGTATGGGTTCCAGAGTGACCTGGAACGGCTAATGCCAGACTTTGAACATGCCCGCAAACAACACACTTGGCATTTCTGCCTGTATCTATGTAGCTGCAACTTAAAATAGTAGAAGCTTAACAATTATTTGTAGCCCGAGGAGCAGGGAGAAAAACTTGTAGAACAATTGTGAAGATAGGAATATGTATTGATTTTATGGATAGTGTGAAGGTACCTTCTTTTGTACATTTATTGCAGAAAAGAGATATTTGATCATCGTGCCTAAAGTAACCTAGTAGTGTTTTTGTGTTACTCAGAATAACAGAATCTTTCAGGAAATTAAAGAGATTTCCAACAGATAGGTGAAATAGCGTTGTGTAAGTCTTGGGAATGAAAAGGTAAAGAAAAATCTAGGGGTGTTGGCCTAGTATCAGAAGAACTGTTCTAAAATTCATGGTGACATCTGGCATACATGAGTAAATGGGCATCTTTTTCAAGTTAGTTTCAGAATCTTTAAAGTATATCTAGTAGAAATAACATAAATCTTGAGCGAATTTGTAACTTGTATAGCAATATTGAAAGTTGTATCTGCCATGGGGCATTTTTTCTTATATTTCTATGTTCATGTTGATTTTTTTGGTTTTTGGTCTAGAACAACTAGCAGAATTACGTCAGGAATTTATTCGCCAGGAAGATCAGCTTCACGAGTACAAGAAGAACAATACTTACCTTACAAGGAGATTGGAATATGATAGGTATGTCTTCAACAATGTTAGTAACTGTATTTTTGTGTGCGTGTAATGGAAGTCTGTATTAAAAAGTGCAAATGAATCCTAAGTTCTGCTCATCCTCAAACTTGAGTGTACTCACTTGGTGATGTAACTTTGACTTAGCTAGTTGTTTGATTTTAAAATTCTGTGGTTTTGTCACGTTCTGCTCCTCTCCCCAGGCTGAGATACGATCTAAGAAAAATCTGACTTACTGGAATCGTTCAGCATTGGACAATTTTAAGTCAATGCACTTCTTACAATGTGGAGATTTTAGTTAACAAATACTTGGCAGAGTTTAATCAGCACAGTTCTGTAAGCTGCCATGGTTGTTAACTGTTGGCTTTCTGAAAGCGTAATTTTTTTTCAACTGAAGCATTGTGTATATTGAAATTTTAAGTTGACCTCAGCCTTTTGTGATGGAGAAGCAGGGAGAACAACTACTTCTGAAGCTTTGAGGAATGAGGAAGGTTAACGCTTGAGAAAACGTTTGAAACTTTCACGTACAAAACAATATTCTTTACGCTGTGTGCTGTGTTGAGTATTTGCATGTTTGTGGGAGACAGGAATTTGGTTGAATTGGGTTGATCTCAATGTGACTTGTTAGAGAAGTTGGGACACTTACCTGTGTCGTTCCAATCTTGTTATTTGAGTTGGTAGCAGTAACTGATAGTCATAGTTGTCTCTTCTGTGTTGGCAGCCCTGGGAGATATATTGCTTTCCTAGTGGAATTAATATATGCTGATGACAGAGTAACTATGAAGCTTGACTTTTCGGTTGCTTTCCAGGTTTTAGAGGAAATATGTTCAAGGCCATTCTGTTTATTTTACCGTTTTTCTGCTCTGTCCCTATTTTTTCCAGTTCTGCTTTCTTTCTGTATTCAGTCCATTTCCACTCCATGCCCATTCCAGGACAAGGCTTTTTGGACAGACTATTCTAGTTATATCTCAGGTTTGGCTTTTTGTGCCACTTCATATTTTTTTCCCCCTATTTTATTTATGGGAGAGCAGATACAACAAATTAAATATAACTAACAATGTGTTTCTAATCAAGTCTGCAGTGTGCGCAACAGATCAAGGAAATGAGACTGCAACATGAAGAAAACATGAAGAAATTAATGGACCAAATTGTGCGGGAACAAAAGGTGATGCGCAGCTAAGTTTCTTTGTTGAATTAGAAGAGCCTGAAGTCTGCTGTTTGTTTGTCTCAGCATTTCAGATATATGGAGGCCTTGGACATTTCTCATAACTTTTTGTTAAATATCATCTGGAGCAGCCCTAAATGGGTGTTAGTGTGAGAACATCTGGCTGGTTTGCTCAGTCAGTGAACTGAGCCTTGAAGAGCAGGCTTAATTCGTTGCTGTGCTGCAGCCTTCCTGCATGACATCATTGCGAAGGATTTCAGTTTCTTTTCTGTAAAATGGATATTACTTTATAGCTCTCCAGGGTAGGATCTACGTTCTTACAACCTTATATAGGTTATTGCAAAAGGGAACCCGATCCCTATTGAGGCCTCGAGGTGCTAATGTGATGCAAATAACAATGGCATTTGAATGGTATCAGGGGTGTAATTATGTGGTGCGAGCTGCCAGCAGAATATGGGCCTCTTTCCTACAAACAGATGAAATAACCTGCTCTTCTTGAAATTTCATTTCCTTACTTCGTCTCTGCTTACAAACATTTCAAATAATAAGGCAGACTTGAAGTAGATTTCAATCAGATCTTTCTTAAAATCTAGAGTTGTTTCAAAGCCTCTGACCTGAGGCTTAAGGCCAATGATGCCTTAACCTGTTTGTGTTATACTTAAGAGCTACATATGCCAATATAAATGTCATACAGCCATGCTGTATTTTATATTTTCTGTTCGGTTACGTGTCCGTACTCCCATCTCCTACCCTCAGGACTCAGGTTTGTGTATAGAGGGCTTCTGCTGCCGTTTGCTTTGGTGATCATCTAATTCATAAATGCGATTTTGCTTACCCAAAGTAATCTTGAATTTGAGGGGGTTTGCTATGTAATTTTCAGAGGTGTGCTCGCTATTGGTTCCTTATGAATTTGTTCTAACAGGCCACACAAAAAATTCAGTCCAGTAAGGACACTGAAGTAAGTCCCAGTAATGATGACCAGGCAATATTGAAGACTGTTCCAGAGGCAGAAGATAAAAACCCAGTAAAGAATGAGCAGCCTTCAGATCATGTTGTAAATGGCAAAGGTATTTCCTTTTTTTTTGTCATTTCTGATAGATAATGGGCCAATTGTGTTGTATCCTTCGCTAGCATACAGAATCATGCATTTCTCTGAAGTAGAACAATGAATTATTTGGCTCAGATAACTTGATTAGCTGCACGTGATTGTACCAAGTTGGAGTTTCTAGGTATCCAGAGATTGGCATGTCCTTTCTCTGCCTCCTTTTATGAAAGTAGTTTCTTGCATGGTTCTGTGTTCACTTTGTTGGTTCATTTGGCATCTCCTTCCTCATGTGGCCAGTTGTGAACTGGGGATTGCCTCCCCACTCCCTCTGAGGTGTGTCCTGGGGTGAGCTAGGGAAGAGTGGGTTGTTGGAGAGTCAGAATCTGCACGGAGAAGGTGGCTGGAGGTGAGGAGCCTGGAAACCCCTGCAAGAAGTCTCCAGCTGGGTGTGTCAGCAGGAACAGCGGGGACCTGTGGTTATCAGGAGCTGTACGGGAGTCTCTCAGTGAGTAACTGTCGCAGTTGTTTCCTCCCTGCAGCCCTCTCCAAAAGGCAGATGGGTTCCTTTTGTTGCTGCTGAATCAGCACCTTTTTGTATCAGTTCGGTGTCTGTTCTAGCCAGCTTCTTGCAGCCGGCTTTTCTTACTCTGCTACCAGAAGCAGCGCATCTGTTTCCCATCCTTTTCTGAAGATTGCACTGACTTTGGGAGCGCTGCTCCAGAGCAGTCTTCAGTGGCTTTGACAGAACAATATATGGAGTGTTGTAGTTGCTTTATCAATGTGGGACGTGTTCTGTGGATAAAGGACTTTTCTTCTGGTCTTAGAGCCTTCCACAAGAGGGAAATTCACTGTTCAAACTTGAGGTTTAATAAGGTAGAATATCCTATTCTTGTTTTACAGAGAAGATCAAACCAGGAGGAGATGCAGGCATGCCTGAAATAGAAGATAATGACGCTGCTAAAGCTGAAGATACTCCCACCGGTTAGGAGAAATGTTTTAATACTTTCACATTTGGATTTTTGGTGGTGTACATGTTCTGTTTGAATACCATGTGTTTCATAGTGAATGCAAAGTTTTAAAATCTGTCTATGGTAATAAAACTCAAGTGGGGTGAAAATCTGATAATTTGTACTGTGCTTTAGAGGTTTGAATTGTCAAAACTGAGTGCTTATGATAATAATTTTTCCCAGAAATCTTGTATTTTATCTGCGGTTTAAAAACAAGAAAACAACAAAAAGTTTACAGGATTGTTAGAGGAAGACCTGGTATATAGTGTCTGTTTGTTTCACATCAATGCTTTTGTCTGTGTGTTTTATTTTAGCTTTAAAGAAGCCACTTATTTCAGCTCCTAAAAGTGAAGGTCATCAACCTGTTGTAAATCTTCCAACTGAACAGCCCCATGCTCCGAATCTGGCACCAGGTAAAATTCTTATTAGCATGTGACAAATCACCATTTTGTAGGAAACTGATCATTCAATATCTGCAACCGTGTGATGAATGTTAGATGTACATGGCCAGCCCCTTTTTCCTGTTTGAGGTGGTTACAAAAAGAAAAACAACATTCAATTTCTGCAGGATAGCAGATTGTGTGTTCTTAGTCCGGCCCCCTGAGGCACCGAGGTTGCTGGTTGTGTGATCTCTTTTTGTCCCCCACATACCCAATATTTTCTGAGCCTTTTGACCAGCTTCAGCCAGATTTGAGAGTTAAACGTTCAAAGGTAAGTGCTTCAAGATTTCACCACTGGCAGAGGAGAGTAATTGAAATTAATACTCTTACTTAGGGGTACTAATTAGACAGGGCTGCAACATATCATCAAGAATTGACTGTTGGTCTATTGGTAGATTAAACGGCGGTACTATCACTTGCTCAGTGTCTTCCTGTTTCTGTGAACAGCTTACTTGAGAGTGATGTGGGGGAAGTTAGGACACTAGAGAACTAAAAGTACTGCAGTGAAAGGGTTTAGAAGAATTGCAGTTAGAAAGGACACAAATCCATAGAAAATTCACTTAAATTTAATGCTTGCGGATCAAGTCATTTTGCTTTAATGTCAAAGAGAATGTTAGGTTATATCTGCACTGCAAACATCATATTCAAATATTGTCCTGCTAAAAAACATCAAATATAATGCACTGTATTTGTGACGTGACCAAACAGCTTGAAGTTTTTTACGTCCATTATTGGTTCTTTTGGAAAAAGGCAACAGAAGCATTTCTTAATGTCTTTCCTTTTGCAGTGGTTCTGTAAGCAGATTAGAATACCAAAATTAGTGAGTTCAAAGTCTGTATACACATTCAAAGTTTATTACTTCCAAACGTCAAGTCTTCTAAATAGTTCGTTTCTTTTTGTTGTTCTGAGGTAGTCCTTCATTTTGACTTTTATTAATGAGAAAACATGAAAGATAGCAAGTGGAATGCTTGCTTCATTGAATTTAGGGTTATCAACAGAAGGTTGATGTGCATTTCGGGGGAACCAGCTTTTTCTGTATTCCTTGATCGTGTAGTCCTGTGATTCTGTTTATTATTTTCAGAATAACTTCTGTGACCCGCTGCTACCTTCTCCTCAGATCATAGCTCTTGAAACAATAAATGATGTTTAATAGATTTGAAAAGCAGAATCAGCAGGAGGATAAAAAAATACATAAACATATTATTGTTCTAGGCTTCATCAAGCACTTAAGTACATACAGAAAATCAGCTGAGAAGGTAACGACTTAGGATTGATTACAGAATAAAATGTGACAAATTAACTTTTGTGATGACATTATAGCCTTCTTTTGGAACCACGTAAAAATCGAACACGCTTCCTCATTCTGTAGGTTTGCACAGTGACAATGATGGAAATGCTGATATGGTGAAGCAGATACCTCCAAACTCCCTCCAGCACTTAAATTTTGAAGAAAATATGGAAAATCAGAAAGAACACAGAATTGAAACAGACCATATAAAAATTCCAAAGAGCAGAGTTAGTGACTTGCAGAAGATGAAGCAAAGTAAGTTGGCCAATATCGTGTACTTAAGATAATAGCTTCATTTTCTAGCTGTAATAGTGCCTGTCTGGAAAATAGGAACCGTTGCAGCGGGTGGCCTTCTGGAAAGTAAGCCTGAAAAGAAATGTAATATGTTACTGTGTAAAAGATATGCCTTAATGTGTCATCTTTCATATATATATATTTTCAGTCATTAAAAAAATTATTTGCTTATAGGAATTTAAAATGTTTTTGGAAATTGCTACACATTTGAATAGATCAAGTGAAGACTTTTGACACGTGCCTGATAATGAGTTACTTATATTCACACTGTATTACTTAAATACGATGTTTTGGACAATATCGTAAGAATTCAGCCCTTACAAAGGGGGTGTTTGTGGCAGTATATGTGTTTGGCCAGAAGTTTGTTCTGCGTGAGGAAGTTTTCCAGAACGCTTCTCTTCCGTGTCTGCTCAAGGAAGAAGCCTTCAGACAGGAGCAAATCGTGTGTGTGTTTGTTGTGTGTGACGGTGGTAATACTGGTGAGGCTTAGTGGGCAGACAGCAGGTAACAACTTGAAATACACATCCTGTCTGTCTGTGAACTCTTGTTTTTGAGGTGCGTCTCTACCTTGCGGCTGATACCGTAACACTGGGATGGTGTTATGCCTACAGCATTGGATTTAGCATTNGGCTTAGTGGGCAGACAGCAGGTAACAACTTGAAATACACATCCGTCTGTCTGTGAACTCTTGTTTCTGAGGTGCGTCTCTACCTTGCGGCTGATACCGTAACACTGGGAGGGTGTTATTCCTACAGCATTGGATTTAGCATCNTAACACTGGGATGGTGTTATGCCTACAGCATTGGATTTAGCATTTTCCTATAGGAACATTATATTGAAACAGATTTGTTATAGTATCAGCAGAGATACTCTACTCCACTATATAGTATAGAGTATGCTGACTAGGTATACCTCAACCTAGTTATTTTTGAAGAATTAATCGCAATTGTTTGGCATTTGGGTGGAGAAGGGGCATCTGGAAGAAAAAACATAGTGCTGAAACATCTCCTCTTGTTTTTTACCCAAATAAGATTTTCCTTTATTGTAAAGCTACTATAAATTCAAGTTTAAATTTCTTTGTAGTCACAGCTAAGTAGCTTTTACTTAGGCTCTGGTTTCTGTGATTAAAATCTGTCTGTACTTCAAGATGACACGTTATCACATCAGAACAGCCATCTTTGAGTCACGAGAACTGCAAACATAAAAAGGATTCTACAGCCTTCTGCTCAAAACCTGTATTAATTCTGTGGATCGGATAAACGGTGGTACAGAAATAGTGGTTTTCTTGAAATAGAGTCACAAAGGGGTTTCGGTGGTCAGTGAATAGAATACTGGAAGCTAGGGTCAGTCTCAGGAACATGAAACTATGCGTTCATTTTTGTCATAGAAGGTTTAATTTGGGAAGTTCCCTTTGTTAGAATTAAGTTGTTGCAATTCCTCTTCGTGGTCCCGAACTTGACTGGAACTTTGTAGCTTAGAGTAACTGCAGGAAAAAAAATGTTATCTTTGAGCAATCTCTTAAATATTCCTTGAATAACGGAGAAATAAGTTTAGAATAATACTCCATTTATTCTTGTGAAATGTTTTAGTTGCTGTTCTGAAGCCGGGGTTAAATTAAAACGGGGCCTGGGAGCATACAGTGAGATCTGCTAGCGGGTAGATGTAGGCTGTGTATTGGCATAAAGGGGTGTACAGGGATGTGGGAGTTCAGTGTCTTGTCTCCTTGGCCCCCCAGCCCCTTGTAGCCCCCCAAAGGGTCAGAAGCTGAAGCCCATGGATAGGCCCAACCTTATCTGAGAGGTTTAAGAAGCTGCCCCAAATGATTTCTGAACCGTTAATGACTTTGAACGAGGAACTGTCATACCACAAGAAGACACGTCTTTAAAAGGTGAGCGAAAAGAGGATTTGAGGAGTTGTAGAGACCCAGCAGCCCAGCTTTGGTACCTGGGAAGGTAACTGAACACGTTCTCAATCAGTTTGAAGATACGACAAGTGGTTAACATTAATTTTTCAAGAACAGATTGTGTAAAAGCGGTAAGATCTGAAAAGTATGTATTCAAAGGAACGCAGGCAGTAAAAACAGGAATGTGACTTTGTCATAGGCAAATTAATGGAGACCTGGTCAGGAATAACTTGCTATTTGGTGGGTGCACAACTTTAAGAAAAGAATATTCCAAGAATAGGTATCATTAACAGTTTTATCTGAAAAGCTGTGTGAGGTTTACGAAGATGCATCCTTTGCTTGGCATCGTTTGGTATTTGAGTGCTGGATGATAAACAATGTTCGGGATGTGGTTTCAGCAGCACAAATGTTTGTAAATGTAAAAGTAGTCTGCCATTAAGTATGGAGAATTACATGCACAGAGTAAGTGACAAATCGCAAGTGATAAGTTCAGTCAAAAACAATGTGGTCAACAGTGGCTATTAGTTACTAACACATGTTTGACATGGAGTTTTTCTTCTGGGATGTGTTAACAGGGATGTCAGATAGTTACTCCATCTTATTATCCTAACTGTGGCTTACCTAGTGCTTGTGAGGCCATCCTCCGGCTTTAAATATCAAAGAAAGATGATGGGAAGCTGGAAGGAGTGCAGGGGAGAGAAAAAAAATACATAGGGTTTAGTATGGGGGAGGCGGGGAAAAGCTCTAGAAGGACCAGGATTGAGGAGGTAGGGAACAGACATCAGTTTACTGTTGAGTTTTAGAAACGGCTCTTTAGGGGAGGCTTCAGTTATTTTAATATCACTTGTGAATCTTTCTGATGAAGTGGGGATAGGTGTATCAAAATTGGCACGCAACCTCTGCGAGCTCTTCTTCCATCCTGCCTATCCTGAGATGGGCACTACTTCTTAGCTTATCAAAGGAGCTTCTTGAAGATCTTACGCTTGTCTGGCTGAGTGACTGCAGCTGAAATGACAGAGCTTCATATTCCAGTTGTTGGGGTTTTTAAATGGATTGGTTGCCTTCCCCGGTTAGGGATTAAATGATGAGGGGGCCTGGCGTTGTCGGTAGGAGCAGGGAATGGAAGGGCTCCGTTGTAGGCTGTGAGTGGGTACCTCAGAGTCAGTAATCGTCACTGATTAGTCTTTTCCTTTTCTCTTTGCTCCTTTGTATTTGGAATAACTTACATTGTCCATTGTAATGATGCGATGAGGGGGAGACTTTATCATGTGTGGGAATAGCTAATCCAGGTTTGTCGAAGATGTATTCCCTGACTGATCAGCAGTGGGTGTTGTGAAAGGTCCACTGGTGACAAATTCATCCCCTGGTTTAGGGGACCCCAGCTCTGGCACTGCAGACAATGCCCTGGCTGGGGTTTTGGTTACTGAGCGCTTCAAAACTCGCTGTGCATCTGCCCATGGGGTGAGACGAGTAACCATCGTTGGTTAGGGTACCTGTCGTATCTGTCCGGTTTCAGAATTGGGGAACTTCTTCCCAAAAGATACTTTCCTATTT
This sequence comes from Himantopus leucocephalus, assembly GCA_003993805.1. Lineage (NCBI taxonomy): Eukaryota > Metazoa > Chordata > Aves > Charadriiformes > Recurvirostridae > Himantopus > Himantopus leucocephalus. Next base: position 21,850,517 of record RSEF01000010.1, on the reverse strand, counting down.
TATTTTGATGGCATTGGTACAGAGATGGGCACATCGCAACCGTTCTGTTTCAGAAGCAGCAGAACGTGAAAGTGACTCCAGCAATGTCACTATCTGTGCTCTTACCTGGCACCCTGGAAGAAAGCTGGGTGCAGCTACCTTCCAGTCTGTGCTGCTCTTTACAGCTGCCCTGTAAGGAGGTCCTTAGTGATGAGCACATGGACAGCTGCTCCCAGTAGCGTGTTTGTAAGGATCCAGCTTTGAATAATGCCCCATGTCTCTATTCAGAATTCATTTCAGGAAAAGTTACCTGCAGATTTTAGCATCAGTGACATCCTCATGAGGCATCCTGTGCTGTCACTAACCTCTTGTGCTTCAGGACAACGTATTCCACTGTGTCTCAGATAGTCAGTGTAAAGCCTGCGTTATGGACACTGACTCATCTTTGGAATGATTTGAGAGATCCACAGTGCCGTCCAGATTCCAGATCTTGCCCGTCTGTTTTGGAGAGTGATTGGTGCATTGCTGGCTGGAGCTACCAGTGACTCCAGTTCTGGTGTTAGCCTGACGTCTTGGTACCCCCAGACCGTTACATGTGCCTTGTTAGAGTGTTGATGTCCTCCCGGGATTGTGCGAGAAGTCACCTACTGCCTAAATCTTTTGTACACCTGGCTCCGTGAGCTCCAGCAGTGGAGCTGCTGTCAAGACCGCCTACCCCAAAACAACTGCTGGTGAGGTCTGTGTGCTCAGCCTTTCCTCCCGGGGTTTGAAGTAGCTTGAGCTAAAATACTGAACACTTAGAGCAGAACGAAGCCCCTGCAGTGACAGAGCAGCCGCATCCTGAAGCGGTGCTGGAACCTGAGCTTGCCAGGGCTGTCCTGGGTGCTCCCGCGAGCTCCGGCTGCCGGGTCTGTATGGGCTCGCTGTGTTTGTACCGTCTCCTTCTAATATGTTAACCTTTCCTTCTGTCAGCTTACGTTTACTCAGTACTTGTTAGTCACAGTATTTCTGGCATATATACAGGCTCGTTTTTTCTGTAAGTTGAGTGCATTCAATTGTCTCTCCCTAGCTTGTTTTATATTTAACATGTGCAAATTGTACAGTTCTGTCTGCTTTTTATATATAATGCAGTGTCCAAAAATACAAACAATAATAGCAAGGATTACTCAACTAGAAATGAATAGAGAATGAATAATATATTAAACTTCTGATTTCTGAACAGACCATAGTTTCTTCTTGCTTATTTTATGAAAATAACTGGAACTTCTGTTTCTGTACATTTTAGCTGTACTCGATGTGATTCTTCTGCTTTTCTTCCCCACCCAGATAAACACTATGTTATTGTTTCTGTCCTGATTTTATATACTGCCACATATGATAGTTTTCATTGTTTTAAGAAGTAATTTCATTTTTACATCTGTCCATTATAACCTCAACCTCTTTTTTTTTTTTATCCTACTGTTGAAATCATATTCCTCAGGTTTACTTCTCTGTTTAATTGCCTCCATTGCAAATCACTTAACACCTGCCTTGGCAGACTTTTTTCTCAGTCCGTTTCCAGTCTGTAAAGATTGTATCGCATTTTAATCCTTTTTTTTTCACTTATACGTAATCCCTCCAGACTCGTACCCTCTGCAGACTCAGCATTGCATTCTTTAAGCAATGGGCAAGGAGACTGAAATGCATTGGACTTGAAGAGATCTCCTTGGATCCCATTAAACACCAGCTCCGCACTCGACATCACACCATTAATCTTCCATTGTGTGCTTGATTGACTGTCTAGTCATCTCACAGTTCCAGCTAATTCTTGTTTTTCTTGTGCATTGTTTCAGTATCTGGAACTATTCTTAATTCTTTGCTGGGAGACACAAATAGTGGGTTCAGAACACTTTGAAAACTGTTAATGCTTAATAGGAAATCAGAGTGCAAAGCCAAATTAATTAGGTAGTTAAAAAAAATCAGTTCAGAGATGCAAGGCAGATCTGTGCTAGGTTTCTAGCCTTGACGGTGTGGTACGCGCTCTGCAGACGTCACCGTGTACAAAGTCAGCAATATATTGCTCTGCTGTGGGTAGAAAAATGCTAATCCTCAGAAAAAAGTCTAGGTACGAAAACTTCCTCTGTGTGCTCTTCAGCATTTTAAGAAAGCTGTTATTAGTGTTTGTAGGTAATCAAAGACGGAGCTGTCTGGTTGGTTGCTTACTCTGGCTCTTTTCTCCAAAGAGCGGAGCTGGTAACAGTCTGGTTTCACGAGATCCGAACGCTGAATGACCGAGTACGTCCTTTTTGCAGGGAGGCGTTCCATAAGCCTTGTTGTTCTCTCCCCTCTACCCCCTTCCTCCTCCAGCTGAAACTCCTGCAGAAACCCCACTGTCTTAACCTGCGGTCCGCTTTCGTTTAGAGTCTTCCTATTTCTTTCCTCTCTGCTTCTGACTTAATCCTTTGCCTACTTCACAGGCCGATTCTTTGATGAGAATGAATCCCCTGTTGATCCGCAGCAGGGTTCTAAACTGGCAGATTATAATGGGGATGATGGTAACGTGGGTGAGTATGAGGCAGACAAACAGGCTGAGCTGGCTTACAATGAGGAAGAGGATGGTGATGGTGGAGAAGAAGACGTCCAAGGTGAGCTTGGGCCTTATCTCCATCCCATTGTAATAAAATCCACGCTGAGTTTACTTGTTGAATTTGTGTAAAGCCTTGCTATTTTTAGCTGATCAAGAGTTTCTACTATAGAATAACTAAGCTTTAGGCAATCTTTAAAATTCAGTTTTGCTGCCCATTTGAAAGCACATTACCGCAGTGCTCAGGGAGAGGGTGTTGGTACCTTATTTCAGTCGTGTCTATGGTTTCTGCTGGGAAAATCAAGACACGTCAAATTTCAGAAATGGTTTTGTCTGAAGCCCCAAACCTGGTACCTGGCTAGTTGGGGTGTAGTCTTGGACTTCACTATAAAGCCATTTGCAAAGACAGAAGTGTAGTTTATTTGACTGCTGCTTTGCCCCACCTGCTTTGAGGTGGTACGCAGTGAGGTCTGGGTCAGCAATTCCAAGTGTAATTTTCATGCGTTGTACACAGATTCAACAGGCTTCTGGTTTTCCCTGCTAACCGAACTCCAAAGCTCGTTAATCTGGTGCTCACCTAATGCCTCTGTCTGCATGTTCACCACCTCTCCTTCTGCATGCGTGTCGGTGCATCGCCTCTCCATTGCTTGTCTGCCATGTCGTCTACTGTTCTCCATCTAGTTGGTTGGTAATATTTTGTGAAAGGCTTGCATGTCTGTAGGGTGAAAATGTTTACGTAAACATATATAGTATTGCCAATTAAGGAAAGTGCAAAATAAAGGGGGGGGGAACCCCAACTATTATTTAAGTTCTACAGGCACTGAGATTTTGATCCTCACAATGCAAGTTTTTTTAGCTGGTAGTTTTTCAGACACATATCTAATTGGTATCCAAGCATAATTAATGGGAAAAGCTGATAAAAAGCAACTGATTTCTGTGGGCATACCTCTAACTCTGCAGTGTAAGCCTTTTTTGGCTGGGCTGGTAGTTTGAAACTCATGAACAAGCAAAAGAAAAGTATGGATCACAACCCTGGGCAATTAATTAACTTCCTGATAAAAATGAAAGCGCTGTTTCTGCTCCAGAAGATGTGGCCTGTTTTGTTACACTTTTGCTTAAAACCAGCAGCGGATTTCCGTCACTCTGGGTTGCTGAGGTCTGTTCCCAGGATGGGTTGTTACTGGGTTGTCATTTGCTCGTACAAGGCAGCTTCCAAACGAAGGTGCGAGAGTACGTACAGTGCTGCTGTCGGTGCGGTGCTGTGGAAGGAGGAGACTTGCTTCTAACGATTACGATCTTGTAACGAAAAGGAAAGCATGGGATGTCGCACACGTTTGTATGGCCAAGCTCTGCTCTGCACATCCCGGCAGTTGTGTGCGTTGGGGTTTTCGCGTTTTCCACGTTGAGTTCCCCTCAGTAAGCAGTGGGTGATGCCCGGCGCCTCACCGTGGTAGTTCCTTACCTGGAGGGACTGCAGAAGTTCTAACCGAGGCCACGGGACTGTTACTGAGTCTGTGCTAACTCCTGCCCTTTGTGTCCCCCAGCCCTTGGGCCGCTCTGTACCCGCAGGCGCTGTGCTGCCGGGAGGGTGGGAGGAGGTGACACAGCCCTGCCTGCACCTCGGAGCTCCGTGCTGGCTGGCTTATCAGCACGAACACGGTGCTATGGTGACCTTTACAGGGAAACCTCTGGCTTTAGGCAGCAAGAGTTACTATCACATATGCTGTAAATTGCTACCAGTAACGTGAACGGCATTCCTGTACACCACCTGCGGAAGGGTGGCTATGAGGCAGTAGTAAGCAGTGGAAAAGTTAAAGCCCGTAGAGGTTGTGCTTACGTAGCTTGCTGTGCAAGGGGTGTTTGAAAAAATAAAAGCTGTGGCTGAAAGTGGCCTCATAAAACTGTTTCCCATTTAGCCGTGGCACCTGTCCCTTCGCTGCTGTGGTGGCTTTGAATTTGGGCTTGGGGAAGATCTTTTTTCTGATCAACCCCTCTAGGTCTGTATAGGCAGAATGGGTTTAGTAGCTGGCAGTAAAGATCAAAGAGTGGCTTCTGGGAGCCTTTCAGTGAAGAATAGTCGGAGCAGCGTATGTTACTGCCTCAAACTGAATTTTCTAAGCCCTTTGTTATGGTGTCTACTAATAACTTGTTGACTTGATGTGAGATCCAAGTCATACAGCACGGCAAGCGCTACTTCCAGAAGCAGCATTTTAGAAAAAGTGTCTGCTTTAGTCTTTACACTGATTGGTTTGCAGGGTAGGAGAGGGGACAGTTGGGGGGGTTTGGGGGGGGGTTGTAATTGTTTAGGGAGGGAAAAAAAATGAATTTCTGTCTAAAAACTATTAGAAAAACATCACATGGTTTTGCATCAGGCTAGAACAAAGCATGTGGCATGTGCAAACAAAGCAGTTTAATTAAACATGTTTTTCTGTTGCCACTAGAAGTGTGTGGGCCTTAGACTGAAATTACACAAATCTGGGAGGAGCGCTCATGCGGATGTCAGTACCCAATCTGGCATTCCTTCTTGCAGTCCACCTGCTTGAACTGCAAGGTGGTAATGAAAAGTTGTTGGCTTCTACTATAGTAAATATGTTTTTGTGGCGGCTGGATGGCGGGGGGTTATATAAATCAAGTGATACCCACCTGCTGCATTAGCGGTTCCTCCGCGAACAAAAGCCCAGCTCCTCTAGAGGAACTTCAGCCGTTGCTGCGGGGCAGAGGTGACCGTGGGGCGGGCTGAGGAACACTTGTGGTGAAAGTGTTGAAGAGCCCCAGACAGCTCCGCGTCTGGGAGGAGACGCAGTCAGCTTAAACTTTGCTTTCCATTCCTGTGAACAAGCATCTTTCCTGGATGTAAAGGAACACGGCTTGCAAACGCAGGAAAAGCTGATTAATTGAAAGAAATGGAAGTTTTAGGGCTTTTTCACTAGAGAGAAGGGGGACCCACACAGGAGAGACCTGAATTACAGCAGGTAGAATGCAGAATATTATAATGTATTTTAAAACATCACTTGAAAAACAAAAAAATACTGAATGTGCATTTTCTTGATGGATTTTTTTTGCGCGTGCTACGCTAAATGGTTATGCTGAGGTTGCACGAGTTTGGGTTTGTTTTTTTTAACTTTACCATTTTTCCTGAGGCTCAAAACCCAAAACTCAAGGAGTAGAAGTCAAGCAGTAGGACAGAGTAGGGTGGTGGAGAGAGACAGTCATTCTGGATCTGAAAGATGAGATGAAACATCTTCATTCTTCCAGTGAAGGACAAAGCTGTAAATCCACCGCAAAGGTGACCCGAAGGATGAGGCGCCTCAAGTGGCTGCTCGCAGTGGATCCCCCCTGCCCTGCTCTTGGCTCCTGCTGCGCGTTCCCTGGCCGAGCGCGCAGCTATTCTGTGATCCGAGAGCAGACGTGACTGCCGGGCTGTTGGTCACGCAGGAGCCCGGCTAGATGGGTTTGTTTCCATTGTGAAGAGCAGCAGTGAAAAATGGATTGTTGATGCATCAGTGCTGAGAGATTGTTGCTTTCCATCGATAAGAGGGTGGAAAATGTCGAGAGCTGCCTTTTACGTTTTTAAAGGTCTCTCTTCAAATTTTACCCTCCAGTCTGAGATATGAGGTAGCAGTATGTAAAAACGTTGACCGCAAAGTCAACTCCAGCATTAGTAAAAATCCCATCACTGAAAAAGTGCCCCGAGAAGCTGTGGCTGCCCCATCCCTGGAGATGTTCAAGGCCAGGTTGGACGGGGCTTGGAGCAACCTGGGCTGGGGGGAGGTGTCCCTGCCCAGGGCAGGGGGTGGAACCAAATGATCTTCGAGGTCCCTTCCAACCCAAACCAGTCTGTGAGTCTCTGAAAAAGTGGCATGCCACGTCTGTGCAGAAGGTCTCATCTTCCCAGTCTGAGAAGTAGGTGGTGTTGCCATAGTCTAGAGGGGGTTGTACTGACTTCTCTGTGCTCCACCCAGGAGGCACCCAGCTTTCTGGAAAATCTTACAATGTATTAACTCGAGAATGGGTTAAGAAATGGCAATGTAACTTGCCAAAGAAGTTGACTTTGTAGTTGGATTTTAGTGGGAGAGTTTGAAACCTTGAAAGGAACATTCTCAAATGACAACAGTAAGTTTAACTAGTTCTGCAATCTCTTCAGTCAGTAAACCTCTGAAATGTGGTTGCAATAAAGCCAAAGATATTAAATAGTGTGAAGTCCCGGTTCTTCAGGAGCGGCAACTCCCCGAGTGCTGACAGCCGGACTCGTAATCACAGGCTCGTATGCGTTCCTGGTGGCTTCATCGCCGTAACCAGCCGAGGCCGGTTCAGTGGGGCTGTGCACGAGCAGCATGTTCTGGGAAAGTATGTTTAAATATTTTTTTCAGCAGTCTCACATCAGATTTGGTCTGAATATTTCAATTGCAGATGATGAAGAAAGAGATCTCCAAAATGACCTCGTTGATTACGGCAAGCCACGCTTCAGCGACGGTGTGCTTTAAGGCCTGAATTAGCAGGAAACGTGGCTGAGAGGAGATCTCAACTGAGGAACTTGAAGTGCTGCAAAACTGAACCATTTTTACTTCGGTGTTTCTTACTTTAAAGGAAACTGATAATTAGAAGTGATGAGTATACGCGAAATCAGCGAAGTAACAGAAGGAAACAGTTCTGTACATGTGTACATAGTTGTACTATCGCAAATTGTATTAAAACTACATTTTTGTTGTTACATTGAGCCAATCATTTAGACTGTACCTTATCTGTAATAATCTTTACATTTAAAACCGGTATTATAAATATGGGCTGAATTGTTTCTGCAATTTAGAAGACTTTGTAAACTGGAGAACTTGTACAGTTTGTATCTCATGTAACAAATACACTGTGGAAACGATGTACAGCCAAAGGACTCCTTTTCTACAGTAATACCCGCGCGAGCAAAAATACTCCTGCTTCTCTCATGAGTGCTGTGGTCTGGTATTTTGCAGGTGAGCTCTCAGTGGAGAATGAAAACTGAATGTTTAAAAAATTGCTCCTTCCGTACTGTACCTGAGGAAAGGCTGAGACAGTCCTCGGAAGCACGAACCATTTTAATTCTCGTGTATAACGACCAAATCGCGTAGCTCAAGCTGGCAGTCGCTGATATTAGAATTTTAATAATTTGATACATCCTGAAAAAGTTGTGTAACTAATAGCTTATTTTAAAAGGTAATATAAAGAACTCAGCAGAGCTTGTAGGAAATGTTGCGTATGCGTTAAGGAGAGCAAGTGTGTTAGTGAGGAATGGACAAGCCCACAACGGCTTTGTCGGAACCTCTGTGGAAGGAACAACCCTCCCCCTCAGTAAAGACGCTGTTTCCCCGTCTCGAGCACCCATCCTGCGTTGCAGTCACTCAGTTAATTTACAATTTAAGACTTTGATACAGATCTCTCAACATCTGCCATGTTCCATGTTTTGATTTTCTATATCGGAAGGTTTGTAAGTTAGACACTTTTTGTATTCTGTGTTTAAGCTCTTTCTGAATTTTATGGAAACGATTCTGTTGATCTGCAGTAGTGGAAATTAAAGTTATTAACCCAACCTGCTTCTCCAAAAGGGCTACTGTGAGCAGAAATTATAGGGCCTATGCCATGGGTGATCATACTTTACCTCTGCACTCAGGTTCCAGTTGGAAGGGACAGTTAGGGTTCGCTCGATGCCGATTCTGTGAACCTTTTCAGTAATTTCAACAGTTGTACAATTTGGGTGTTTTTGGCTATGGGGATCTTCTACTAATCCGTCTCGAATATATAAGAAAGACAAAGTTCAGATGCTGGCAATGTGCCTCAAGGGGTGTTTTTGTTTAAGGCTTGAGCTCTTCATTCCATACTGCTGGGAGGCAGACGGGGGGAACAGCCCTGTGCACGGTTGATGTACTTTCAGTTGAGAATGAAATGCTGAACCTGCTCAGAATTAGCTGCCGTACTAATACCACACCATAAGTATAAACTTGTATCAGGATTCTAAGACTAGCAGTCTTCAGTAAATACTGTATTTAAGCACCACAAGTTTTTGTTTGTCTTAAAATGTAATTTCACCCTGAATTAGGTGTTAACTTGATTCTGCTAATGAAAGCAACGTTTATGGGTTCTAATAAATTAAGTTGTTTAAAGTATGTGAGGCTTCTGGCTTTTTTTTTTTTTTTTTTACTTTTTAAAATTGGATTAACTTGGGGCATCACAGAAATTGAGGTATTTTGACACAGCAGCCGTGGTTACAGCTGTTCCGTGAAGGCTGCTCTGGCGGTGCCGGAGAGGAGCAGCTCAGTAGCTGCCTTAAGCGCTGGGTTTTGTCACCTGCACCAGCCCGAGCTCCCCGCGTGTGCCCAGCCAAAAGGCTGCTTCAGCGCCGGTACCCGTGCGCTCGGGGGGAATGTGCACAGCAACACGCGCGCCACAGTCTGAGCTGCGTTTACGGGTATGTAAGAATACCGCGGTAGCACTGTCCAAGCCTTCCTTAAGCCTCTCACCGTACCGCCCCCGGCAGTGCCTCGGAGCTGCCCGGGCCAGGCGCAGTGGTGGTGTGCGTGCTGTACCCGCTGCCTTCCACCCCGGGGAGCCCGGGAGACTTTCGGCCAAACACACATGTCACTGGGAAGGTGTACGAGGTGAAGATTAGGACAAATGAGCTGCCTTTGATAGATGCCGACGTATGTGCTCTCGCACACAAGTCAGTAACTTTCTGTTGGGATGAAGCGGGTGACCCTGGCTCACCGGGAGTGCCCAGGGACCGTTTAGTGTATTTACCATCTTGAGTGAGCGGGTCAGTGACGGGGGGATCCCTTACTGTGTTTCTGTTCATTCCGATTCTCCCTGTAACCCGGTCACTTCTGTATATGGCACAGAATGACATTATCTGGCATTTCTAGACAAAATCATGAGATAACTGATGTTGGGAAATAGGTGTATTTTATCATTATAGTCTTGCTATAACTATTATATGCGTAATCAATTTATTATGTGTAACTTTTCTTGTTTTGCTGTATGGCACAGGCTGTCTCTTACTCCATATTTAGAACAGTCCCAAGTTAAGATTCTTTAGGTCTACCAATAGTAAAAATACAAACAATATTCCTCCTGGCTTTCAGTGCCTTCCTAAACCACCCCCCCTTAACTGCCGTACTGGTCACCTCACTGCTGCCACGAATTGGTCCGGAGGGGCCGCAGAAAGCTCAGGATGCGCTCCGCGTTGCCGTCAGCTGCGTGTGGTCGGAGCGAGGCTTGGCGAGTTCATGAGATGGCACCACAGCCGCAACAACTCACTCGGCTTGTGACCACCGCGCTGACTGAAAGGTGGTGCCAAAGTCCTCTGCGTCTCCCTTTCCCAGGAAACATCCCTCGGTCTGCACCCACCTGACTTACTTACAGGTTAAAATTGGCTCAGCAAGACGAGAAAAATGAGTATTTTTCATACTATTTGAAGAAGGTGGTAAAATGGCAAGATACCAGCCCAGACGGACAGTTGGTCTCACCAGTACGCTTACGTCTCGTGTTTCTGTTCTGTTCCTTGAGAAACTGATAGTGGTTTATGGCTCATTTCATAATCAGCCAAGGAAGGGGGAAACACAGAGTTATGAAGGAGAGACACAAGCGTCTGTCTTGGAAGACAATTTCATCTCTGGTTTGGTTGGCATCTCCTTGGCAGAAGGAGCAGCACTGAATGAAGCTTTGACAACAGCCAAACCCACCAGGTCCCTCTCGCTGTTCGAAACGCGCTGGAGGCTCAGGCAGCAAACTGTACGCAGGAGCTGCAGGCTTGTTTTGCCTCTGGATTTGGGGAAAATACTTGGCTTAAGTACAGCCCATATAGAAACACAGTTTGATCGTAGCGGGTATCCTTTTAAGGAATCTAATTTAGGTCACTAAGCACTTTACCCTTCATTATTTAGTGATCCAATGTTTAAAGAATTTTATTTCTAAGGGGAATTGTTCTGTCAAACAAATTCCACTTTAGTGAAGGAAAAAAAAAAAAAAGGTTTGCGTTCCTCTGGGAAACTGCCAATGTTTTTATAGCGATGTTCCTCGCTTGTTTGCTTGTAGGTGGCTCTGTGACAGCTGTTTCCTGAGCCATCTCCCCTCTCACACCCATGTGGCTCCTGCCTCTTCCTCCACCCCGCATCAATCCCGCACCACCTTCTCGTTCCCATTTCTTCTTCAGGCCTGCAGTTCTGCCTCACCGCCCTCCTCCTCCTCGCACGATGCCAGCAGCCTCTTCTGCGCTGCCTTCACACCGGGTTCTTCCCTTGCAGCGAAGCGCCGCGGCTCGGGTGGTGGTGCCTTCTCCCACCTCGTCCTTGAGGCAGACCTGCTCCATCGCTGCCGGCCCGCAGCACCTCCTCTCCCTCACTTGCACCGGCCCTTCACCACCCGGGAGCCGCTGCGCCAGAGGCCTTGGGAGACTCGATGCACAGCGAAGAACAGCTTGAGCTAGAAAATAAACGGCTGAATAATCAAGTTGAAGGCGCAAGATGACAAACAGCATTTTTCAGGAGTTCCTGGAGCTCCTCGTCCTCAGCGGCACGTGAGATGATTAGTTCTTTGTACAATATCCTGGGAAGCAACAAGTCCCGCTTGTTTAATCCTATTTTTTAATGCTGTAGCAATGCTGAACTGGGGTAACTACTTTGGCTCTAAGTAGGCTATTCCTAAAGCAAACGTTCCCGAAGGCAAACAAAGTAGCCCAAAAAATGGGGCTGGCTTCATTTTTACATGCTGCTGAAGATTACAAACTCACGAGTTACCAGGTTAGCATTTCATAAGCCACTTTATATTTTTTTAAAAAGCACAGTTTGCCAACTAGCTGAAATCTGTAGTTCTCATCCAATACATGTCGCCTCTTTTGAGGCAGGTGGAGGCCTAAAGAAGCGATAAAACCGTGCTTGCCCTCAAGTCCATAGCAGAGCATGTGCTGAGCACAATGCAGTAGATGCAGGTTTTGCTGATGAAGTTCTATCAAACACTAGCTCACTTTTTAAAAGCATTAATTTAAAATATTCATCACCTATCTGCCAATTCGCATGACTATACCTAATACACTCAAAAACCGAGTTCTGTTCAGCACCACTACCAGTGTTTATGAGTAAAAATAAGAATGACTAACCTATCTTGATTTTGGTTTTTAAAATGTAATTTTGAGATCCCTATGCCATTTCTGCTGAGCCACTACCTGTTTCCATGGAAATAGCAGCACACAGAACGTTGACATATTTCAGAGCGAAGGAGCTACTTAAACATCTGCTTCCCTGAAACCACCAGCTAGACTTGAAAATAAAACTGGCTCTCACGTTTGGTGGAACTGGTTTACAAGAAAAATCAAACAAAGCATCTCTACATGACAGCCCAGCCCAGATCTTTTAAACGATATATCCAGACAGCTAAAGCAGCACGCAGCTCACCGAATTCCTGTTTTGAGGCTCCTGTTATAAATAATCTACACGGCAACGCATTTAAGGAGTAGGCTCTTGCACAAGAGCTGCTAATAGGACCAACAAAACTTTTCGTATCTTTTCATCCAATTCTCACGTACACTTTTAAGAGCTCCACTTCACCTCTCAATGCTGCATTGCTAAGTTGTCACTGGTGCGAGAATTTGTGAGTGAGGTAAAGATGAGCACCTACTTCTCACCAAAGCCTCACTTCCAGCCACGGTGGTGCGAAAAAGCCGTTATCTAAAACAGAATTCCAGCTAAACTTACTTATCAGCAATTGCTTTAGCCAGCCTGGCACACTGCCCTTCTAGAACCCATGTTAGCTGGATTTTAATACAATTCTTTAAACTGGAAGGAAAAAAGAAAAAAAAAAAAGAAAAAAAAAAGCATGAGCTGCTTTTTAGAGCATACTTTATTTTGAGTGTACTGGATAACTAACATTATTTCAGTCACTCCATTTTTTTCTAGAATGATTTCTGATTAGTCCATTCTTTTCCCTACACTTACTTTTTAAGCCCATAAAGAGTGACAGCTCCACCCTAATGTAACCCTGCAAACACACACCAAGCCGGGTAAAAATTATTTATTGAAAAACGGGCTTCCTACCAACTTGAGATTAAAGGGAAAAAGAAACAGTGCTATTCAAAAGCAACATGAAAAATCTATTCTTATGTTTTTCCCCAACCTACATCTGCGCAAGCTGCATTAACTTGGGAGACACTGGTGGCCAACAGCTTCGTTCTTTCTTAGAGACTTCGTGGATTTTGAAAAGTGAAAACCATTTAATTTTTACAAGGTTGAAGAAAATAGTACATTGGGAGTAGAAAGGGCCTTTGCTGATAAACCTTGATTTCTCCCTCTCCCTCCAACTCTTCATCGCCCCACCCCACCCCTTAAATTAGCTTTTCCCCTGCTGAAGAGCACCAAACTCGTCCCCTGGCAGAAGCCAGAACTCCTAGCAGCGTAATTAACTGCCCCCTCTTTGTCATGCTCATCCACTACAAGTGTCTTCAGCCACGCTAGAAACCTTAGGGATAAAAATTAAAATAGCTTTTAAAAAAGAAAAGCTTGGAAATCTTATCTGGCAAAAGGTACGGAAATCAGGGGTTTATGAAAAACCATTAAACAGCATATGATACAACACTTGTGACCCAATTTAAGTGTTAAGAACCATGGTTGTTGACACTAATTATTATAACGAAAGGTCATATACTTCTTGCTTGGGGAGCTACGCATTCTTACTGCTTCCCTTCTGGCATGTTGTCTAGATACATGCAAGGATAAGAGAGGGATTATTCCTGAGCACGCAGAATTTCATCTGCTAATAATCTTCACAGAAAACTTATGAAATTGGACAAGAGCACAAATTATCTTGGGCTGTGCCTAACAGACATTTTTTCAAAGGTAAAATATACTCCCATTTGGAGTGGTGATTCAGTGCACAGGAAGGACACTTGCATCAAGAGACTCACTTTTTGATTATTTAAAAAAAAAAATCCCAACTTTAAAAACTTAAGGAACACCCTAACATGATAAATTTTCCTTTTGTATTTATGCTTTGGAAGTAACTGCCGCAACATCCGAATCACCGTCAGGGCTAGCAGTGACTACACACATAGTCTGAATTACCCAAATCATTTTGCAATACATCATAATATTGCAAAAGTTTTATTCAGGGGTAACCCAAAGACTTTATTCCCCATTTCATTCCCTACACTTAGTTTTTCAATCTACTAATCAAAGTGATACTGAAAGTTGTAATCAAACGGAAACCTAGTTATTTGGAGAACAGGAGACGCGCACACCCGCAGTAACCCTGTTAGCAGCACTAAGCCAGTTTCTGGGACAAAGGCTTTGATTCACACTGCTCAACTTCAGGCGCTTAGCAAGGATAATTTGTGAAGTGTCTAATTGTTCTGGGTTTCTTATTACAGTTCATGGAAAGCACCAGGCGTCTCCAAATGGAGATTTCAACTCTCCTCTGTTTTCCGTGGAATACATGAGTGAGCGGCTCCCTAGTCAGACATCCAGGCTCAGTGCCTGAAGTGAGGACGGATGAATCTGGCGAAGTGAATGGCTGAACCCATTCAGATTTTGGTTTCGTAAGATCGTTTTGTTGGGCCCAGTTATAATATGCATAGCAAGGCCATCCAGCAAACCAATGTCCAGCGGAGAAACGTGTACAGCCTTCAACACGGGAGGCACAAGAAGTATTTATCTTCTGAACACAAACAAATACTTGGAAGTTCTCCACGTAACTCAACCCTTTTCTACTTCCTTCTCCTGCTATTTCAAAAGCCGAGTACAGTAACTACCGCTGTGACTGGCAGGTCCCAGTAAGCACCCACTGCATCTCCACACTGGCCGAAGCTGGTCTGATGTCAACCAAGTACTTTTGGGGGGTGTGTGTGAAATGAGTATTCAGAAACGCCTGCAGGAGCTCCCTTATCTGTCTCCAAAACTCACCAGAACTGTGAAAGCTGCATGAGTTAAATAAAGCGAACTAGTGTTACATGTGGTACTTGGTGTAAAGGTTTAAGGACAGCCGGGCCAACAGCAGATGTTTGGACATCTCCATTCTTTAGGGACAAGAGGCAAACCCCAGATTTTGGCATCCAGTAGAATAATGGGGTAATTAAAAATATAATACAGACTGTGGCAGCAGGGTTATTGGAAGAATTGCTTTGAATGTATTGTGAATTATCTGCATCCATTTAAACACAGTGATCTCTACCGATTTTTTAATTAAGGAGTAACAACACTTTCCAGCTTCAAAGCACAGTACAGATATAAACTAATTAACATATAACAACTGTGTGAGGAAGTTTAGGAAAATACTGAATTCCTCAAACACCAAGAGCTGATACCATATCAAAGACCAAGAAAATTCTTGCAATTGTCCCATTTCCTAAAGATTTCAAATGCAAAATTACAAGAGAACAAAACACCTATACACTTCGCATAAATAACCAAACTTTAAAACCCCTAATTATAAAAGGCTATACTTTAAAAGCACTCACAAGTCCATGTAAATGAATGCTGCGATGCCAAAAATATTTTGCCCAAGGTTAAACCGAGAAAATACATATTCCTAAGTCACTTTTGATCAGCAAGTGATTGCAGTACTTTGTTTTTATGCCCAGCCCTGAAGAGAAACCTGACTTGAAGAGACATTAGCATACAAATGGGATGTGAACTTTCAAAGCTTATGCAACTGTTACTCCATTACAGACAGCTCAAATCAATTAGGTTGTTAAAAATCAGAGAATAAATCTTTGTTTCAGTTTAAAATATGAGTACTCCCTTATACCTCAGAGACATACATGAAATTTGAAGCTGGTAAAAATTCAGCTTGTTGAGAAGGGGAAAAAAAAAACCAAACAGAATTCACTTAATGTTCTCTCTGCCACTGTTATTTTCCTCCCTCCCCTCCTCCTTACTCCAATGTTCCTTTCCCTCTCACCCCCCCCCAAAACAGGGATGGAGAGAAAGAGACAAAGTTTTCCTCTTAAGACGATTTGATTCAGTCTTCAAACCTAGTAAGTGTGAAATTGGAGGGGTGTTTATCCTGCTCACTGGGAAAAAACTCAGCATAGCCATGACTGCATAAATTCCAAGTACCTCTGTAACAAACAGAAGGAAAACAATTAAAAGTAAGCCCAAGACTTTGCTGCCAAGACTGAAGGATGATTTTAACAAGTATGAGAAATGCAGGCACCTACAACTAACAGGCAAAGAAATAACTCTCTTTATTTTACTTAGTCCCAACTGTCCATTTTTGTAGGTTTTCAGTAAACAGGCTTTGCCAAAGCTTTCTCAAAGTTACATGGATCCCACAAAAGCCAAGACTCACTGATGAACCTGTTTTAATTTAAACATTAGGAAAATGAAACAAACTGACGGGTAGTATCTCACCAAAAGGTAAAAAATGGCTCTATATGAAACATATTGCAAATAACCACATTATTAATAATTTTAATAGCTGTGAAGACCATTCTGCTTAAAATCTTTGAAGACTAAAGTGACAAGATGAAAACAGATACTAAATAACTAATGGTGTACATATTTTATTAAATGTTATCATTTTACATTTTCATACAGACAACATCATAAACAGTGAAAAATCCAAAGCCTGCAGAACAAAAGATCTCTTGTAAGCAGGTATTTTGCAATAGAACATTAAATGTTTTCAGTGAATCACAGCATGATTTGCCTGGAAAATACACAAGGTTGACTAGACTTTACACACGGTCATGCACTTCTTCAGTTTAACAGTAATACATGCAGTAGAGCCTCTGCATAAACAATTTTTGAAAACTCAGTTATAAAATGCTACATTAAATCTCCAATTCAATATATGACCTGCCAGAGGCCAAACCGGTACTAAAAGAGGAAGAGGAGCCAGGTCTTTATCCGTCACTTTATGGTACATCCACTGATCAGGCACTTTTCTGCACACATAACTATTTTACTGCTCACTTCAAACTCTCATGGCTTTGCCTGAACAAATATACGTGTCGTGTGTGCTTCTGGTATGTGGAGAACTCACCTCCACTCCACAAGTTCACTCTTTCACGAATATCTTACAGCAACTGAAGAACTTACATACTTGCACACACCCCAACAAAGCATGAAAAAAGTATTTTCTTCAACTTTCACATGCCACAAGAAAAGCCCAAATTTTATTTGAACTCATGACATTTTATTATCCTAAAACTGTTTCTCAGGTAGCAACAATAAAATTGTTAGTACAAGCAGTCCATTATTAACCTTGCTCAAAACATGGTGTGCATTATCAACATTGGTTGCATAGCCTCAAAACAGTGAATCAATGAAACTAATTAACAGTTGTCAAAATGTTCTTACATGTTCCCAAGACAAAGAAATATATGTAATGGAGTGTAGAAAAGGTTTTACTCTATATAAATATATTTAATGCCACTGTTTTGTTTGCATATTGGAGAAAAGCTGGATCGAAAAAATGGTATTTTACGTGATGAAAGGTTTTTGAGGTCCTGAGTTCTTAGCAGAATCTATTTCTCTGTTCAACACCAGCCTCTGAGGAAATGCCGTACCTGACAACATTCTGCTTTATCCGTATTATGGAAAATTTCAGCATGCCATAAATCTGTCAATTGCAATCCTTATTCCGGGATATATACGGAACTTTAAGTAACCTGCTACCCACATGTGTTAAATTTTTAAGTTAAACTTTAAGTAATCTGGGACCCTTCTTTGAGGAGAAAGACCAGAATATTTAATAGGAGCAAAACTCTTGCTGCAATAAGCTAGAAAATATGAGATTGGGTGCTTTATATCACTCTGGAGAAACAGCACGGTGTTCTGCATTAACTAGAGCTTTCTAGCTGACTCTAGGACTGAGGAGACCGTATTTCTCTAGTACGGCACTGGTTTAAATAACATAGAAAAAAAACCAAACAAACAAACAATTGGGGGCATATATAACTATTTACTAGAATGCAGCGGTATTTTCAAGCCAGGCAGAAAGTGTTATTATATTTATGCAAGAACTTCATGTCAATATAGAAACCATAATATTCTAATTCCTCAACCCGTATCAAACTCTCCCTATGTAGCCACAATGGGATCACTAGTATGGATACATTACAGTTTAACTTCCTAAAACTAGACTTGACCACTTGTGGATGTGTATTTCTATCCCTGGAGGATTGTTTTATAACAATCTTCAAGGATGCACTGTGCTAGATCAAACATACATAAAGGTTCATTTAAATTTGCACTTGCCTTTGTTTCTGTAGGGGGATACAGTACCATATGAATTCTGGTTCCTGTCAGCTGAAGTGTCAGCAGCGAGAACAGCAAGTCTATAGCTGTTCCTGGACAGACAGATTGGATCACAGACGTCTAGGCAGGAAGGAGAAAGCATAGCCTGGTAGCTGCTTCTCATTTAAGTCAAGTGCATCGTTCTGTTCACCTATTAAACAAAATTTATTCCCTTCAGATAAGCAAAAGAAACAACAATTACTGGAAATAGGTAATTTTAAAAATATAAACCCAAACAAGAATTGGTTTGTTTATAAAACAACTCTCTCTCAGTAATGTCACAGCTGTTTTCACTTTGGCAAAATAAACTAGATTGAACTGCTGTGCTCGGAGTACCAAGTGGTATCTGCAAGGATGCTGAAATACTAGAGGGAAGCTAAAGGAAGACCCTCACCAAAATATTATCCAGGGAATTAAACTCTTTCCCCCTGAAAAAAAAAAGCCCACGAGGCAAGATGTAGGATTTTAGCTTTTGAAACAGAACCCTGAGGAATGATCTGATCCCTACACGTGGGTCCTGACACATGAAAGAGGAACTCCAACAGTGCATGACTTTTGAATCTTGCTGAGAAGCGTTAGATGCAATAGTAGGAAGTTAAACCTGAAATGAAATACAAACCCTAACTGCAGATATTTGAGACAGCTTACCAAGAGAAACTGGTGGACTCGCCAATACTTAATCTCTGCAACAAACAGGGAAGTCACTCCAAAGCATGTGATTTTAAATAAGCATATAAACACAAAGCTAATGGATCAGCAAGACTTAGGAAAAAAAAAAGTTGGGAAGAAAGCATACAATATGAAGAATGGCCTTTCAAATGAACATTCAGAGTATAAATTTTCAAGAATGTGTACTATTCTGGCAACTATACATTTTTTTCCTTCAGTTTCTCTGTAAAGTGAAGAAAACATGCACCTAGACTATCTCAGTCTGACAAAGTGCCTGAAACCCACTGTCAGGGGAAAAACCCACGGCTGCCAAGACATGAGCCTCTTCTTTGAACCGAGTACACGTTCAAAGCTTCTAATGCTTCATGTGTACGCAGGCAGACACAGCATTATATAGCGTTTTTACATTTTACACACACGCGGAGCTAATTCTCTTCTCATGGTATACGTTATAATGTGGGGAACAGGTTACAGCAGGAGGACCTTTGAACTTTTCCCTTCCCAGCAATGTCAATTAGCAATATGATTTTACATATTCCCACCTGACATGTGGCAAAGCTCACAATCCTGCTGCTCCGATACCCTCTCCCTGACACGGCTGAGAATGAGGTAACTCGAGGACAGCACAAGACCACTGTGGAAGACCCATTTTAATATTCTATAGCCCAGAAAAGTACAGTTCTCATTCCCATAAAGATTAGTTTGAACCCTGAATCATATGCTTTAATCTCTCTTCTAAATGTTTTTTTGGCTTTCATTATAAAGGCACTGGACCATTTTGGTATTCATACAAATATCTGCTTGCTTTGAATCTTGCTAAATGGTCTCCTCTGGCAGCTAGTTTCATTCTAATTACATGGTTTGAAAAAGTATTTCCACCTACCATTTTTCAAAACTCCCACTTTCTAAGTATCAGTGAATGTCCTTTTGGGCTTGTACTATGAGACATCACAAAGTTATCCTGCCATACTAGTTCCTCTTAATGGACTGACAAACAATTAAGTTTTAACATGTCCAAGCTATCCTTTTTCACAGCTGATCATACAAAAAATATTCAAGTACTACGGTTAATGAGTGTGTTTAGCAATACTTTAATGCTCTAAAGGAATAAGGCTACCTGTTCTGAATGAGGACTACACTGTTTCCACTGCCTTTTTATGATGACTTTTCTTAAGAAACTATAGTAAAATTAACTTTATAACATCTTCTGCTAAAGAATACTAGAGTCCTGTGACAGAATTCTAAAACAAATCTTGGCTTCACAGAGCAGATGTGGTTCAGTTTAACAAGCTAATAAATATTTTAAGTGACTAGAGAGCTGGGACTTTTATAATACGATCCAGGTTTAAAAGCTAAGGGAGTCAACAGGTACTAGAAAAAGAGAACACACAATACCTGTGTGGGTTTCTGCCTACTGCTAAATTAGATAATGTGGATACAAGCCACTTTCATAAAAACATTCCATTTTCAGCAATACCTTGAGAAGTTATCCCATTGTCATAACA
>RSEF01000010.1:21812028-21829469 GCA_003993805.1 Himantopus leucocephalus | reverse complement strand
TCCCCCCCCCCCCCCCCCCCGCCTCACCTCAGGGCGCGGCGGGCCGGCGGTCGGCTCGGCCCGGCGCCAAGAGAGCGAGGCGGCCGCTGCCTCCTCCGCCCGAGGCACCCTCGGCTCCGGCGCCTCAAGGCGCAGCCTCCCGCCCCTGGCGGCGGCTCCCGGCCCGGGGGAAAGAGGCGGCCGGACCCCTCTCCCGCACCCCCGCTGCGCCGCGGCCCGCCGCTCCCCGCCGGGCCCGCCGCCTCGGGGCGCCGCTCCCCGCGCCAGGCCCCGGCTTCCCTCCTTCCCGGCCTGCCCCGGCGCCGCCGTCCCCAGGCCCCCCTCCCCCGGCCGGGCTGCGCCTGCGCGGCGGCCCCTCTCCCCATCCGGGTCCCTCCGTGCGGTGTAGCAGGTCGGTAGGCGGGAAATGGCGACTGGCTGCTGAGCGGCTGCGGAGCGCGGAGCCCCGGCGGCGGTGTAAACACAAGCGGCGCCCGCCCGGCCCGGCCCGGCCCGGCCCGGCCGGCGGCCGGGGACCCGGACACCGGGGGCCCGCCTCCCCGGCACCCCGCACCCGCAGGTAACTGACGCGGCGGCT
Source organism: Himantopus leucocephalus (assembly GCA_003993805.1). Lineage (NCBI taxonomy): Eukaryota > Metazoa > Chordata > Aves > Charadriiformes > Recurvirostridae > Himantopus > Himantopus leucocephalus. The sequence continues at coordinate 21,828,892 of RSEF01000010.1, read as the reverse complement.
CCGCCAGCGCGGGGTCCCAGCCCGGGATCAGGTGGGAAGGCGAGGGGTGGCCGCTCCGGAGTGACCGGCGGGAGCCTCCCCTCAGGGCCTGCCCCGCGGCGGGCCCCTGCGCCCCGCGTCCCCGGCCGCCCGCCCGCCGGGCTCGGCGCCCCGCTGCCGGCGGAGACACCCCGTCCCTCCGCGCTCACCTCCCCTCGCCGGCCGCGGAGGCCGGCCAGCCCCGGCCGCGCCGGAGCGGGGGCGCAGCCCTCCCGGGCCGGCCCCCAGCCCGCGGAGGAGCGGGCGGCGCGGCTGTCACCCCCGCGCTGACACCCCCCGCCTCCCCCTCTAGGCCGAGGCCTGCGGTGAGTCTCCTCCGCCCGCCGCCGCCCCCCGTCCCGTCCCGTCCCGCGCCCCGGGCGGCGGTGGGCGCCGCGGGGGCTGCGCTGTGCGCGGCGGCGGGGGCGCGTCCCGGGCCGGGCGGGCTCAGGGGGCGTAGCTCCGCGGGCTGCATCGCAGCCCCGGCTACACACGGGCGGGCCATGCCCGGCGCTGGCTCCCGCGGGGCGAGCGCAGGACGCGCCTGTTGCTGGCTGCTGTTGTCGCCGCGCCGGGCGGCAGCGCTGGACGCGCCTGTCACCGGTTGGGGGGGGGCGGTGGGGAGGACGGACGGCGGGGGGTCTGCCGCCCCGCTGCCTCCCCGGTGGGTGCCGGGCACCGGCGCGACGCCGCAGGCTGCCCGGGCAGGGATCCCGGGCGGCGAAGGGCTGCTGCGGAGGATGTCAGCGCGGCTGGGCGGAGGGGAATAACACCAACTTTGTCTGCTGTCACTTGTGGCGGCAGGAGTGGGGGGGGGGGGGGGGGNAGATGTACCGGGCAGTAGCGTGCAGGACCACCGCCATCACTACCCGTTATTGGCATTCCATGTCAATACCGGGAACGCAGCATGAGATATTAGCATGTTGCGTGCCACATTGATTATCTGCTCGCTTCTGTGTTACTAAAGAGTACTGTACAAGCCTGTTGCTCAATTTTATGGTACTTAGGAGCACATGAGAGGACAGGTCTTATTATTTCTTTGTGACTGTTTTGGTGAGCTCTAGCCTGGATATGCCTAGGATATTTCTTCCTCTGCGATGATGATTGTAGCACTTGTTCTGATCCCGAGCCTATTGCTTCTGGTATGGGTTTTTCCACAGTCTTCCAGTTGCTCATGGTGCACTTTTAAAAGTAATTTTGAGATTGTAATTATTGACTTTGCCTTTCTTGATAAGAAACCACTGTAACAATACAGTAGTCCATGAAGAGGATCTCTAAGTATAAGTATTACTCTGTTGCCTTGGGCAAGTCACAACCTCTTTTGCCATTTCTCCATCAGTAAAATGGGGATAATAATACCTCAGAGAGTTGTTACAAGAAGTAGTTAATGTTTGTAGAGGGCTTAAAAGACCTAAGTGTTATTAATTAAGCCCCATGACACATTAAGGTAAGAGTTAGTGAACCAGGTTTACACATGGATGAACTGAGGCAGGAAGAGCTTATGATTTAGCTAGAGTAACGTATTGGATCTGTGACAATAGCAGAAAACAAGTTGTAACTACTTCATGCTGTAGGCACAAGCGAACAGTTCTATATAACAGATATGCTTCCAAGATTATTTGCCCCTCCCACACCCCCCCTTCCAATTTCAAGCTTTTCTACTTTAGGAGGTTTTGCCTGTGTGACTTCCAGTTGACTGGATAGCTCCAAGGACACTTGTGGCTTGCCCACTTAAAAGCATTTCAGCAGTTTTCATAACAAGATATATGTTCTAGGATGCAAGCCAAATCCCGACTTAAATTCCATAAAACATTCTCCACTTTTCCCCTGAAAACATTGTGTGGAACTTAGTTAAGACTTGATCCTGTTCCAGTCAGTGGACTATGCACTAAAGCTGACATTCCTGTTTCATCTAGGAAAGTTCTTTCATTAAAGAAAAAATTCTCTTGTCAGTCTGTCCCAGAGATTTAATGATACAGTTAGATCATTTTTCTAAAGTTGTAAACATTCCACATATGCTGGAGCTGTACATGCATTTTCATAATTTAAAGGTAATTTTCCATCTTCAGACTTCCACCGCAAGTGTTGATAACTTACTTCTACTGTGTTGATTCCCCAGCACACTGACGTGACACTGTTGCAGGCTGAATAGCATTAAGCAGTCAAAAAAAAATGTCTCCTGAATTCAAAAGGAAACTTAGTCTCCATCTTACAAAGTTTTTCCATACTGTATTGGCTTTTATTTTCTTTGATCACTTGTAATGCTGCTGAGGTTGACACCAACAAAAATAGTGTTTGCAGAAGACTTTAAGAATCATGTTTTCTCTTCTGACAGTTTTCTATGCAAATATTTCACTCCTGTGGAAGAAACTTTTTCATAGGTGTAAGTGGAGTAATAACTTTAAGTACTTGCACATTTTTGTAAGAACCGATATTGAAAGTCAAACTCAACTATTTTGGCAAGAGCTTGCAAGAAAAGCTCGAGCGGGGGGGGTTTGGATGAGATGACCTCCAGAGTTCCCTTCTAACCTCAACCATTCTGTGAGTCTGTAAAAGCAGGATGTGTCAAGTGGGACTGGAATTCAGCAGAAATTTAAAATTAATGTGCACTTCTAGACTTACGTGTACTCTGACGGAAGCTTGAGATTTCTTGCCCTTTTGAAGGAGTAACTGGAAGTTCCAGAACATCATCATGATAATTTCAAGATCACAGCTGAAGCCAGTGTAATTGTATAACCCTGAAATTGCCTTTTCCAGTTTATGGATGTGCAGCTTTTGCCTATTCAAACCCAGTTCTTGCCTGTCCGTGTGTTTTCAGCCTGGTCTCCTTAGGGGAGCCAGTTCCTATGTATCATGGTTTTTGGACTTTGATAATGTCAGCATAAGACTATTAGGATTATCCCAGATTTAAAGGCTGTTGTCACACCCCCACGCCCCCCCCCCCCCCCCCCCCCCCCCCCCCCCCCCCCCCCCCCCCCCCCCCCCCCCCCNCCTTATTCCGTACTTTCTGAGGAACGTTCCCCTCGGACAAGTGCCTTTCTGATTCATTACTGTGAATAGATCAGATGTGATGGTTCTTACTCTTATTAGCCGAGAAAAAGGGACTAAAGGACTAAGTCTGAATGAAATTCTTTCATTTGCTGGCAGCTTACATTACCACTAAAGTGTTGGCACCAATCTCTTGTAAATTTTAAATGGAAGATTGTTTTTCATCTATTGTATATGAAGAGTTCATTTGATGTTTATACATCCCAGTTAAGTCTTCAGAAAATGCAAATACGCACCATAAGTGCATAGTTGATTAATCAAATTCATAATGGATTACAATTTTTAGGGGGCAGACTATTTAAATTGAATCATGCTGCTCTGATCCTGTAAGGGAGCAGTAAGCTCTTTACAAGCTTGTTTAAAAAGAGTAGCTGTCTCAGGCAGGGATTTTGACAGTGTCAGGCCCTACAGAGTACTTTAAACATAGGTTAATTTGCTGAAGTGCTGTGTTAGTGGCAGTGCAGCGTATCTCTTCTGATTGCTTGGAGGAGAAACTCACATACACTGAGATACTCAAAAGCTAGTATAACATGTTGTTTACATGTTGAGTTGCCTAGATGGCCATTATTTAGTATTTTAGAAAAATAAATATTTTACATTCACAGGTGAAGACATTCTCAATAGCACTTGAAAAATTAAGTGTGAAATCATCCACATCTAAAGCAATCAGTTTCAGCGGTTGGATAGTAGCTTCCCAGTTGGCAGTCTTAACTTTTTCTAAACAGATTACTTCCCAATCAGATCAGTTTCAGTAATTACTTTGATTAAGGTCCTCTTAACTACGGAAAATAAAAAATTCTTTCATCATACCTCGTGATCCAAAGAAAACACTTGTCAGGACAATCTGGTGTAAGAAAATGATGAGTTGACTATCAGCCTGAAGTGTATTTTCACCTTTGCCAACACTGTCAGGTGTGTGATCTGCCATACATCCTTTGCTGCCTCAGTTTCCCTGTCTGATGGGTTAGTATTTATGGTAATACTGAGATCTGTGGACAAGCCAATGGGAAGGAAACATGCAGCCGCTGGTGAACAGGATTAACTCAGCAGCCACATTGATCTCTGCTGCATTGTGACATAAAAAATACAGCTCCCTGTGGGGAAAGTTTTATGAAAGTCCAGCCCCATCAATCAGATTTCTATGCATCTAGCTAAAAATAACCCGAAAGCCAAGCTTTAGGAAGCTGCCTATCTGTTGCATTAGATCTAATGAGGATCCTCTATCCACTAAGTGATGAGGATGCCAGAGGTGCACATAAAAGAGGTGATGGAAATTGAAGTTATCCCTAAGAGTCCTAACTCCTGTCTGAATTCAGATTTTTTTTGTTGGGTGAGGAATCTAGTTAGAAGGCATAAAACACTTCTAGTTTTGAATTCATAATATTTATTGTAGCAGTGTAACTTTAAGCATAACATTATAATGAAAATAAATTTAGCTAAAAAGGAGTTGTTAACTCCACAGCATCTGGAAAATAAGCTATGCGTACTCACTTAAAGTAGCACAATGCTAAAAAAATATATCCTACTGTTCATTGCCAATATGCCAAATGTAAGTAGGAGAAAAAAAGATGTAAGACTCTGGAACATATAAATTAGAATTTACCTATAAATAAATTACTTTATTTTATATATAAACACACACAGTGGCAAGACAGCAGGCATGTCATTATCAGAATAAAGCTAGGAAGGTGATACTGTAGGGCATATTAGCATCCTTGAAACCTTGTATGAAAGAAAAGGAACCTGTCCTTCTTTTGGCTATGTTTAGGAATAGCTAATTTAAGTTAATAAATTAGCAGGAACTCAGATCAAATCAGAGCAGTTGTTCTAAGCAATTTAGCTTTAGCTGCACTGATTCAGTCTAAATCATAACTTAGTTTACTTTAGGCCATTCTAAAACACGATTGCTTTGATTCCCCCTGTATTTTAGGAGGTGCTAATTAGAGGAAGGTAGGTAATTCAATCTAAGGATTAGACTATACCACAAGGACTTTACTGGCACAGCAATACCAACCTAGTTAGTGGTAAAACCCCTACACAAAGGGGTTCCTTTTGCCAGCACAAGTTGCATTTGCACTTACTAGGGGGCTTGTTACCCTAGCTATATTTGACTAGGGAAAAATACTATTTCCCCATTCCCTTCACATTTCTAACAGGTAGTACTGTACCGGTAAAGCTTCTGGTTTAGACATAATCAAAGATAGTTTTCCTTAGTCTGGATAGAGCTTCAAGGGTACTCGGTATCGTCTACTTAATATACAGGGCTTGAAGGTGCTGGAGCAAGAGTCTAATACAGGTATATTTATTTCTTACCCCCTGTGGTGGGATTTTGCTTCATCCATTGTAGTTTCCTCTAGGCTCACTCTTCTGTGGTTTACATCTCGTAGCTGGTGTTTTTGAAGTATTCACTATTTCAGGAAGGAGTGGGCTGACTTGAGGTAACAGCTAGGTTCTCTAGTCTCCTTTGTCCCTGCTTCTTTTTCCAATACCCTTCTCGCATGAGATAACACTACCTGAACTGCTTCTCTTCTCTCCCTTTCCCAGGAACTTCTCTCATTTTACTATCCTAGGGGAGCTCATTTAGGTGCAGCAGGTTTCCTTTTATATGAAATACTGTCTTTGGGCTGTCGTGTGATGCCTGGTCACCTGATTCAAATCCATCACCTGGGAGGGAGATGAATCCTATAGGTGAGGGCTGAGTTCATTCTCTGTTGAAAATGTGGCTAGCTGTGATACTGCTTGTGCTGCAGTCATGTGTATCTGTGCATGCGTCTGAGAAACGGTGAAGAAGAATGTCAGAAGTTAAGAAATAAATAAAGAGGATAAGATAAAGCTAGTTATTAGTAGCAACATGGGCAACAGTTATGTTGTTTCTGTGTTTGCCAAAGAAAAGTGTAGTATGAACTGAAGTTTTAAGGTTTGTTTTCGGGGGGGGGGGGAAGTATACAAGAAGTAAAGGAGGTAATTTATAAAAAGCAGAAACATCTACAAGAACGTTAAAGGTACTTACGGGCTTTATGTATACTAGACTTAAATATAGTATATTTGATTGAATTACCTAGCTCAGTTTATTCGACACCTTAAACTCTTGTCAAGACCAAGCAGTTGTAATTAAATCAATTTAAATACGCTTGGAAAAGCTCCTTTATTTTGCTTATCAAGACAGAACCGATGAATATTAAAGAAGAAAACAAGAAAGTTAGTGGAATCTTGATACTTCTGATTTATGTTCTTAAAAGTATGGATTTCGAAGAAACTTTTGAAGACTTGAATGTAGCTGAAGTGATATTCTTAAACAACTGTAATTATTTGATTTAGAGTTTCTTAGTTTTGTCTTGCTTAGTGTTGAGAAAGTTTACTAGCACTCTTAAGAGAGTTTTTGAGAGCTCATTTGGAAAAATGGGCTGTATAGATACAGTTTCAGATGAAGAGGTGTTATGCTTAATTACCCTGTTGGACTTATTTGAAGGTAATTCTCTTTTGATAGTAGATTGGTTTATTATATACCTGGAAAATGTTTGATAATGTTCAATTTCAAAGATTAATAGTTAATATAAAAATGTCCTGAGTCAATTAACATAATAGGGTTCCAAACCATAAAATAGTTTGAGATTAGAAAATAAACGTTTGTCATCAGTGGTCCATGCCTACAAAATTAAAAAGCTGTTTCAAGAAGATTGCTCTTTGCTCTTTCTCTTCTTTATGTATTTTCTGTTCCCTTTTAGTTTAGGTGCTGTAAGGTTAGAGGAGTAAGCATAGTTAATAATACGCCATTTACTTTGTTGCTGGGAATATGAAAGGCTCTGTGCCTGCATTTTCAGGTAGCCAGTATTTTGTCAGAATTACTAGGGTAAAGGACTTTTTCATTGTTGTTGTTGTTCGAACATTTATTTTTATTTATAAACAAAAGTAACTATACTGATAAACCCACTAGTGTTGTATCAGCTTCCTTGGAGTGTTGTCAGTCTTCATCGGTATTGTCAAATAGCATGGTGCAATAGGGGCAGGCCTGTAGAATGAGTCTGTTGGTGTTGAGGTCTTGATGCCCATGTGGTTTACATTTCTGGAGGTTTTAGCTGGGTCTGGTCCTGTGTCCTTTAGTGGTTGAAGTGTACCTTCCAGTTTAGTTTCAGTTGGAGGGCTCCAGTTATGCTCTGAGGCTGCTCTGTTATGTGAACCGAAGCAATATAAATGGGATGATGAGATGATCTGTTTCAAAAGCTCACACTAGATCCAAACTTAAAAACTAGTGCAGATTTATGTTAAACAACATCTTGCCTTATGAGAAGGCAGAAAATGCCATGCCACTTTTAAAGTTTTTGTGTTAATCTCCTTGTGAAAGGAGTGAGAAGCACGCAGCAGTCAATAGAAGGAGGGACAAATCTGATGTGAAAAAGCTGTAAAAGAGAGTTAAAGAGCCTTCAGTTAACCATCAGAGGATAGAAGCAAATCAGGTGAACCCTGTTCAGAGTTTTCTGAATGGATGCTTTTTCACATGTTGCTTGAGTTCCATAGCTTAGCTCTGCTCTTTTTCCTGTGGTTAGGTGGACACTCCTCATCTGCTCTGCACAAAGTCTCCTGAATTAACCCGGTTTGCAATAGATGGTTATTTAAACTAACCTGGCTGGACTTTGTTTATCCTCTGTGTTCAAAGAGAGTTTAAAAAACTGAGTTCTGTTGTATAACATATATGATACTGAAAGGATGAGGAGAGAATGATCCTGCCCCCCCCAGGGTGCAGGTTTTTAAATACTACTCTGTAGGAGTTTTGATCAACTGTGATGCTCAGGGACAAAAGATGTAAACCATTTACATGGATGTGAATGGTGTGCTTAGCCTTTTTCTTCAAACTGTTTTGAGTTATTTTATTGTCATCTTGTGTCATAAATGAGGATTCTTCTTAACAAGATAGTCACTAGCACAACCTAAAATAATCCAGTTAGTTATGTTTCTTGAACAGCAGAATTGATAAGGTCTGTTTTCCCACAGACTCATATTTTTTTGTGCCTTCCAGCCCTCTCATCTCCTGTAGTACCTCCAGCCGCTCTATCCACAGTATTTCAAGTATCCCCACCTCCTATTTGCTCTCCCTCCTGGCGTCTGAAGTGCCTACGCTGGGTTTACTTGCTGGCTGAGCTGGGAGCAGGACACATGGCTGTTCCTTCACTGCCCTGCCTCGGCTGAGGAGCTGACCTTTTTTCAGAGGTAGGCTAGGAAAGGAGCCAGTGTGGAGCATGTCTGCGCAGTCAGAGTGGACGTGGAATAAGGACTGGGCTGTGGCTGTCTTTCACTTACTGGGAATGCTAAAAGGGTCTGTCTTGCCTACATAGCTTTTGATCTCCAGAAAACTTGTAGGAACTTAGTATGTTTGAAATTTCTCTCCCTCTGTGAAATTGGGTTGATGTTGGTCAGTGGGTTCTGTGTTTATCAGGAGTGCACTGACACACGGACAGTTATGGACAGTGCAATTGTATAAGCCTTATTTTCTCTAGAAAGCAGGCTGTAAAAAAATCAACTGTAATAGAAAAAGCTTATCAATGTTTATGCTAAAGAATACAGCCCTTCAGAGAGTACAATAAGCAAATGAAACCCATGACATCAAATACTGTTGCTTTAAAAATTTGTGACCGGATGGTCTTTGTTAAAATAACAAAGGAAAATTTTAAACCCAAATAGTTTCACTGATTGCATTAAAAAAAAACAAAAACCAACCAAACAAAAACAACCAACCAGCCTCACAGTTGATATTACAGCAGCTGAGGCTGTTGTTCCACAGCAGCTTAGAAAAGTCTCTTTGCTGCTACAGTCCCACCAGCCAGTACATGAGATGGGTGAGGATGTGTTCCTTGGCCTTGAGAGCAAGTGTTGTGACACAGGTTACATCCTCCCAGCTGAGCACTGTTCCTCCAAAACAGGGTGACCTCCTCTGCCCTGCCTGTAGGGCACAGCCCTCTCCCATGTATTGCTTTGAGCTGTTCCTGAGCACCATCCAGGAGAACGCTGTGCCATTGATACCATCCGGGCCTGTGCCAGAGAGCATGCTGACAGCTGAACAGTTGTGTTACGTTATGTAGTCCTACATGGATGATCGTGGTACAGTGCTTTAACCCCGTGCTTTGGGCTTGCTGGTTTACTACTGTAGCTGTCCTTTCCCCTGCCAGGAGTTGTATGTTTTTATTCCACCTGTGATTCTGTGTTGAAACATTTCAGTTTACTAAGCTGGCCTAAAAATATGGCTAAATGGAGGGTTAGCTGAGTGCCAAAGCTGCCTCAGGGAGGGTGCAGGAGTACGATGGCAATTAGATTGGCTTAGGCTGTCATGGAGCCACAGCCTGTCAGAGCAGCAAACTCTTATCAACGCGGGTGAGAGTGAGCTGTGCTGGAGAAGGGGAGGCTGGAACTCCCCGTGCCAGCTGCTCGGCAAAAACTAACATCTTGCAACTACGTGCTGAGAGGCAGCAAATGGCATAGTCAATGGAGGAATGAGTAGCTCCTTAAATTGACTTTACCGTCAGAGAAAACATCACTGAACTATAGCCTGTCATATGCATATAGCCGGTCATAATGCACAATGAAAAAGTACCTACTGAGCTCTGAGAGATGTAGAGGAAGGAGGTATGGAAATTAGAAAGCATTCCTTCTAGTTTTCATTAAATGTTTTAATTAAAACATTTATAAATACCGAGAATACTCTTCCATTATTTTGCTAAATTGTTTCTTCATCGTTTGTATTGAAAAGTACTGTGTGCTCTGTCGTATATACAATGTGGCACAAAGGTGACAACTATCTTTCTTCCAAATATTTGTTTGGTATTGAAGTTAACTTGCATTAAGTTTGATATTTAAATTAAATTAGGTGTCCTCAGTATCTCAAAAAAATTCTCCCAAATTATCATATAACTGCTTTGTAATGTAATAAATTAACCACTGTCAAGATGATTTGCATTGCTTTGGAGCGTAGCGTGGCCGTTTCTTATTCTGTGGGATTCCTGATGGAGAGGCTAGGTTTACTCTTAAATCTGGGGAATGATTTGAAAAAAATCCCAACAACTGTGTAAGGTTGCAGGTGATACCAGCACTTTCTGTTCTCGCCAGTTTCTCTGGTTTACAATCTATAGGTACAGATTTATGGGACGAGTGTGGAGATTAGTGGACTTTAGCCGCCTCTGTTCCATTCAGATTTACTAGTGTAGCATGTGAATCCATGCCCCGGATTCAGGTGTGCAACCTCCCTTTTCTGGGACTCAAAAAGTCTCTCAGGTTGCCAGGCATACTAAAATGCTAGCTGATTTTGCATGTTTTTTTCTTAAAAATGTCAACCTGTACCATACAGCATCAGTAACGGTGGTGTTAACAGTTCTATAGCTCCTACCTTTTTCCTCAAAAATAAACTTTCCAAAGTAAGGCACTAGACAAATGCTATCTTCTCATTCCACAGAGCAATTCCCTGCTTGTTTACAGAGCCATATCTGCTACTTTACAGCCATAAAGTTATTATTTCATTACATCTCATGCATTTTAAAGTGGCAGAGATATGTTAGACTAAACTGGAGGCAATTAACTTGTGAAATAAATAGGTGAAATTCAGGGTAGAGTCAAATAAATAACAATGGAAACATTATAGTGTGTGTGCAGATCAGTTTTGGGTTACAAAACTTGTGTTGGTGTTGGTAACTTGTGCCTATTATACTTCATATTATTGGAATATTGACCAGAAACTTCCTATAATTTTCCACTGAATAGCCAATGAGGTTTGTTTTTTCTTGTGGATTTTTCACCCAAAATAAAATAGGAAAAAAAATTAATGAAAGAAAATAAAATGTGTAAATTAGCCTTGTTGTGATGGGATCAGACAGGTCCTTGAAACTCATTTCAGTGAAGTTTTTGAAACTGAATGAGGTTCAAGTTCATAACATCTTAATACTATGTTTTTAAGGTTATATGTAAAAACATAGTATTACTCACAAGTTAGTAAAGCTGCTAAAACTTTAGCACTTATTTTCATATCAGTTTTAACTTAGGTGCATGCATGAATTAGCAAATCAATTTCAGAGACTGAAATTTATGAGAATTAAGTTTTCTATGCAAGAAATAGGCCAGAATGGACTATGAAAAATTCAGGTTTAAATCAGCGTGTATATGTAATGGAAAGTGTTTAGTTTAAAATTTGTATGGACAGTGAGTGATAAAAATCTTCAAAGTGATGGCATTTTCCCCATTTTTAACAACAGAGGTGTTTGGTTTTTTTATTTTTAAATCAGGAAAAACAGGTGTGAGAAGAGCATAATAGCAGCCTCTTCCAAGGCAGAGAGCACAGTTTAAACTATTTTTAAAGGTTTTGAAGCTATATAGTGCACCAAGGAAAAATGTTTCCCAGCTCAGTAAGAATCATATTATCATTTAAAGAGTTTTTGTCCTACAGTATAAAATAGTCTGCTATTTTTAAGGCCAAAGGAGCAGGCAAAAAAGTTATCTAGCCTTTTAAAAGATAGCAACCTGACAAAGTCCTGTGGAATATGTGATTGTGGTTGTGATGCCACAGCAAGATTAAGGTGAAGTAGAGCAAGATTAGGTTTTCTGGTGAAGTTAAGCAAAATGCAACTCTCTTGCCTGTGTAGACCTAGCAAAAAATAGCAGCTTCTCATTACAAACACAGGAGTTACTCTATGACTTCCATAGTCCAACACAGACTTACTTGGGTTTATTAATCTTGATTTTTTTTTTTTTAATTTAAAAGGTACCTAATATGGATGACATGAACAATTAAAAGAAGTAAGTAATTAGGATTTTTTTGTGGTCGGACAACATCCTGGAAGGTCTGTTCAGGAAGTGTTTAGCAACCTGTCTATACCACGGGTTGTAACAAGAGGGAGATGACTTCCAAAAATAGGCTCCCTGTGTGCCTAGCAGCATGGATTAAATGTCCAGAGAGCCTAATTTGTCTGAAGACAGCTGGTCCGTTCCAGAATCTCAACAGGAACAGTGCTGGTTCTAGTGGAATTTGTTATCCGCCCGTCTAAAACTTGAGCACTGCAAACTTTTATTTCAAAACATCTCGGCTATTGGTGACCTCCACGATATCTGAAGATGACTAATGTAAATTCTTGTCGTGGCAACATCAGAGATTGTAAATAGTATCTTTCTCCAGCAGCAGACTTTGGGGTTCTCTTCTGAGATTAACTCTTCTACAGTTAACCCAGCTCTCCATTTTTCTTTGTTGGTTACTAGTCTGGCCCAAACTGAAAAGACTGAATTAATTACAAGCGTGTACCCTCAGTCGCAAAGAGAAAAATATCTTGGCCAGGAGGGAATAAACTTTCAGTTCCAAATGCATATAGTATAATCAAAACAAAGCCTCACTAGCAAAGCAATGGCAAAACAATGGTGCCTAGAAATATGATGGCTAGAGCAGGAAAATAAAGTAACAGAAACTCTATTTTCTGTTAAGGCCAATTATAAAAAGCTGTCTTCATTCTTTGGCGAAATCTTTCTAAGAAGATGCTTCTTTTAGGGGAGATGCTTAAGCTTTGGGAGCATAGAACTATGTATGTGAGCCCCAGGCAGATGTGCAGAGGAATCTTGGTTAAACAAGGGGACCGAAGCCTAGGGTTTTCAAGCGTGATTTTGTTTCAGATTGAAATGACTCAGTAACCTGAAAGATAGAAAGGAGAATAAAAGGTGCTTTCAGTGAAACAAGGAAAATTTAGAGGTGCTGTTTGTGTTGTGTCTTTGGTAGTTATAATTGCTAGCTAGTGTTTTGACGCAACAGATTTCATAACCAAGCACCAACATTTGAATAGTACATATTGTGTGTTTTGCTATTTTTACAAATCATCATCTTTTTATTTTGCTTTTACCTACACTATACTAGCACTACTTCCAAACTTCTTTGAATCATGGTTTCCTAGTTAATAGTTGTCTCTCTAGGAGGCAGTTGCAGAAAAACACACTGGAAGATTTGAGAAGAGTGACAAGTAATACAGTATGTTGCAAAATATGAAATACATCAGCTGGAATAACATGAAATTGCAGTAATTTTCTAGGGAAGGAGAATAAGTTGGTTAAAGAAAGTCCAAGAGTCTTTGAGGGGGAAAAGTCTCGACATCTTTGAACTAACAAAAAGCATTTCCTTGAAGTTTGTAAAGTGCTTTGGGGCCTGTCTGGATGAAAGACTTTATCTATAAATCATTTTCCTTGACTTTGTTGTGAGTCCAGACAGGTATATCATTACACTAGGGTTATCATTTGTCCCATATTTCTCTCTCCCCTCCAGGCATAGGCTTCCCAACTTTTTGTCCGTTTCCCATGGTGACTCGGGCTTCTTTGTATGCTAGTGTAAGATCTTAAGTTTCTCGAAAGCATCACTAGTACCATGTGAATGGACTTCAGCCAGCTCAATGAACATGTCTTCTTGATGGGATGTTTCTTCATACTTGAAATCTGGATCACGTCGCAGTAGTGAAATGTGCTGACAAAATAGGACTGGTATTATTTGTTAAAAAGGAAATTGAAGAAAACATTTGTTCTTGGTTCCTCTTTCTGTGGATCTGCCCACTGTGATCCAGCTTGTATACGCAGAAATACTTGAACAAAACGAACTCATTTTCTCTGCAGTGGGGTCTGCATTATCTGAGCTGGTTGATAGTGGGACACTGAACTCGCCACTGGTAGCTCACAAGTTCAAACCCAGGCATCAGTTTTCACAGCTGTTAGATTTGGTGACAGTTCACAGCTTTGTGTGTGTTGGTCACGTGCCTGTCTGTATCTACAACATAAACAGCATGTATTGGCACTTTTGCTCAAAATCTAAAAAAAAAAAGTAAAAAAAAAAATAATTACTGCCACCTTGGCTTGTGTAAAAAATATTTCAAGAAATGCAGTGGAAGTAATGCAGGAAGAATATTGTGGCTGTTACAATCTAATACATTCCACACAAATTTTCAGTACGCTCTGTTTTGCAGCGTGAATTTTTCATACTCGCTGGTCATCAACTCCATGCTGGCGAAAACTAATGTATGGGCACAGTTACTCTGAGAGGAGGGAGCGTTTTTTGGCTGGCTGCTGTCATTTGGAAGGAAGCTGTACTGTGGCAGCAGAAAAAAAAAATTCTGTCAACATAGGCTGTGTCTACAATAGGTGGTTAATATAACCTATAGCAACAGAAGCTCTGTTGTGTAAAAAATGTTGAGGATCCCAACATAGCTGACACAAGTTTCATCCTTTCCTCTTCTCTTACTATCTCCCCTCCTAGGAGAAGCTCGGAGTCACGGAGGGTGGCCAGGGCTTAGGAGCCCTCTCTAGCCCTGCACATCCCCCTTCTGTGGTGCTGGGGAGAGCATGATAGGCTGTGAGATCCAGTGAGGATTTATAGCATCTGTCTGATCCACTTGGGAAAGACCTGGACATTACACTGGAATGCTGGAGAAATTGATCAGATAGAAAAAAACCAACCAAACAAATTTTTTAAAAATTTAAAAAAAAAATCATCTGATGTGTTCCTGTTGCTGACAGAGTTACACTCCTGAAGTGTCTTCAGTTGTCTTAATCCTCTAGAGCTCTTGGGGTGTTCAGGCTTGGAATATAGAGTTTTCAGTGGTGGCAATTCAGTGTTATTACAGAGTGCCAAATTAAATGGAGAAATGGTTCAGCACTGTAATTCTAAATTTTTTTTGTCAGTTATCTCTTTCTATTGTTTGTCACTGTTCTTCATTTACCATCTTAAACATTTTCCTGTATCAAAAATACTTAAACCTTGTAATTATATGTGCCTCACCTAATTTTTCTTTTAATAGTTTTTGGAAAAATAGATAAAACAGTAGTACCATATGTGGTGGGAAAATAAGTCACCCCTAACTGAACATTCCATGGTGGTATGTTCTTATTTAGAAATGTGAGTCATTCACAGGAATTTCTTTCCTGTAGGTACACTGTACCTGTGCCATGGAATAACAACAGTATTTACAGGGCAGTGAGCATGACAACTTAGTGTGTAGGGACTCAGGAAAATGGGGAATGTATTGCAGCTGTAGCTTGTTCAGCTGCTGCTTTTTAATAGCTCCTTCATTTCTTATTTTCCTGTCTCACAAATTGTTTAATGAGAATTCCATTTAGTCCCTCTCTGCTGTGTATTTCTCTTTTGAAGAATGAGGTTTTTCTTTTTTTGTCTTTTTTTCTTTTTTTGTCTTTTTTTCTTTTTTCTTTTTTTTTCTTTTTTTTTTCCTTTTTCCCCCTGCTTTCTGGGTTTATTGTAGATGCAGAAGGAATTCAAGAAAGAAGGGGGGTTTTGAGAGTTTAAAATATGACAGGTATATAGTGCAGAAACATGGCTTGAGTCTTTAAATGTTCAGTGTATTTGCTGTTAATGTATTTAGTTGATTTTGGGTCCGTGATTTTGCAGTAATACTTCAGTATAAACTTTTCATGATGTGAAGGAATTATGCTATTGCACAGAGAGAGGATTTTGAGCTGCAAGCTCCTGAAAGAGAATCTGCTGAAAAGAGAATGGAAGGGTAGAAGTTGCTTAGGATTGTTCAGTGTAATCCCACGTGTAACGCACTGTCCAACTGCTCGACTTTGGTCTCGGCGCACCTCCCTGGCACAGCCGAGGCAGTGACTTAAGTCAGTCTTGACTGAACGCGGCTAAGTGGGATACTTGTTCCACAGTCATTACTCAGGCTCTTCGCCGAATGGCACGCTGTGGTGAAATCCGAATTGTACGTCTTTGAGGAAGGAAATTCATGTACGTGTTTAGACTTGATTATTTTGACTGAGAGAGCGTGTTAAGTATTGTAGTCTGGTTTATGCTTGTTTTCTGAAAAGAAACACAAATATAATTCAAGTAAAAACCTTCCACAGCCAAATGTATCAAGCATTAGGAAAGCAAACTTCTGTCATTGAGAGGATTGTAGGTAACTGTTGCTAAGTCCATTAGAGATATTTATAACCCGAGGCTTGATACCCAGGATGTGAAATGAGCCAAGGAACTCTCTGGCAATAGTGTACAGATGAGTTGAATGGTTCCTTGCTGGATAAATACACACCATTGACAAACATGAAATTGATTCATCTTTTGTCTGCCTAATATTTGTTTCAGTTCTAGAAAAATCAGGCAACTTGTAGCAAATTTTAAGTAATAGTTTCATTCTCAAATTGGAATTTCACTAGTGTCAGTCATCATTCAATGGTTTACAATTTTTTCTAATTCCTTTTTACACACATTTGTTTTTAGTATAGTCTTGTTTAATTCCTACCCAGGACATGACAGTCATCTTAGATTTCTCACCAGAATATTTTAAGACTGCTGTTTTATAAAGTCACATTGCAGGATGTTTTCCATTTTTTGAAAATGTATAAGTAACATTTTAATGAATGTGGTTTACATCTTTGAATATACTAAATCCCATTATATTTTAGTGTTCATTTATTTAATTCCTAATTCCCCATGTTAAATGGTTAACTATTGTCAATCAAAAACTGGAATTAGTTCATTGTAACTCTTGTCTTACCTTTCAGAGTTTTTTGAACTAGGTACATGAGAAGTAAGAATCTCACTTGTGTATATGTTTATATACTCAACATATATATTTTAGGGAGTCCTGACTATTTCAGTCCTGTGCAATACACCCTTTCCAGAGAATTCATAGCACAGGTGATTGAAAATCAGTTTCTGTAATTGGCTCAACTTGAGACCACAGTTATGAGGGGCACAAAAGCATTACGGTATAGAAAAGGCTTAGGCACAGCAATGCTTGGGCCCAAGCGTTGGTGTTTAGGTTAGAGTATCCTTTTCTTGTGCTCT